>JABSTQ010009266.1:20000-252500 GCA_013358835.2 Ixodes persulcatus | reverse complement strand
AACGGTTGGTTTCTCCATCGGCCGGGCGACGGTCGCCTTGTCCGGCGGCGTGTATGATGCTCCCTTCCCGGTCGTTCTGTGTAGTTTTGTTTTTTAAAAGGAGACCGCGTGGGCTTTTCCGCCGACGCGGCCCCCCTGGAGAGCGTCTTCCTGTGTCTCCCCCATCGGAATGACCCCTCGGGAAGGGATGTTGTTTTTCTTTTGAATCTGGAGGCTTGCGCATTCTACGGGGCTTCTTGGGTTTCAACCTGGGGGTTCCGGAGAGGCGCCGCTGTGTCTGCAACGAGATGCACGGACGAAGTTACGGAGCTGTCGGCTGTAGTCCGTTGGCAAGTTAACGAATGTGTATCGACGCCCTTGCCAACTATTGGACAGTGGATATCACGTGGCTCCAGCAAAACTTTGAAATGATTGGTTGATACTCGCCCGAGAGTAAGGGGTCAGCGTCTTCAAAAACCCGTGACTGGGGAGAGGGAGCCCTTTCGGGCTTGGACGTGGACTAATTTGGAGGACGGGGATTTTCCCTTGCTTTGTATATACTGAGTACTATAGCTCGTAACGTCTAAATAAACGGTTTAGACAAAGTCCTCCCGCATCTGTCGCACTCTTCTGATCACCCACCGAACGAGGCTCATCAAACGATTGGCCCCCGCAAGACGCCGCTGGGCAGTCATCATCTATTCACCCAAGGGACGAACCTTTACTGGCGCAGCTCGACAGCGATGAGCGAGCCTCGGTGACGATCGGAAAATCAAGAAAGCGACAGAGGTGGTCCAGCTGAAGTTTCCTGGCTTGCCAGGTGCTTGAACGGAGTGATCTGCGGAATCCGTCGACAAGCAGCGATGATCGTCAGGGAGCGGTACTACCGAAGCGGACTGGCCGGTGGAAAGCGGCGCATGCGGCACATCGACGGAGGGAAGACCACCTGGGTCATTGGACAGCGACGCTGAAGGACCGGTGGCTGACACCAGGGACCTCGAGAGTCAGGAGTTCCGAAGCCGACGCCAAGGACGACTACTGAGGACGCAATATCCGGGCTCTGGGCGTCAAACTGCGGCTACGTTTGCTCTGGGTGAGTGGGAGTTCTTGCGTTGGGTCGAGGTTGGCATGGCTGGTAGTTGGCGGGACTTATGGTTTTGGCTCGTCAGATGTTAGCCGACATAGAGAACGGGTTAAATGGAGAGAACTCGCAAGAAACAGGAGCCTCTGGTCGCGACAGAAAAAGAATCGGAGGCGGTCGCAATTCGGAGGCTCGAACTAGAATTTGAGTTGAGGAGAGCGCAACTTCAGATTGAGTCCGAAGAGCGGATCGCGTTGCGCAGAGCAGAGTTAGGACATGAGAATGGTTGACCTTCGTCCTCTGGGTCGGAAACAGACGATCAACGGCACGCTGGCTTAGACCCGGTTGCGCAATGCGGAAAAGGTCTGAAAGGGCACCGCCTGCCATGTGACGCGGATGTTCTACTACGGTTTGACGAGGTAGAAAAACTGTTTACCACGTACCAGGTGCCGGATAGTAGTCGAGTACATTTGATTATGCCGGTGCTAACGGAGCGTGCCCGCTACCTGCTGCGCAGTCTGGGTTAAGACGATTGTTTAGATTACCTGTATGTAAAACGGGCGGTGCTGAGCGAACTCAAACTCACGCCAGCTGAGTACCTAGACAGGTTCGACAGGGCAGCCAACAGAAAAGATGAAACATGGGCTCAGTTCGCCTCCCGTGTTCGAACCTACTTCACGTATTACCTTTAGGTAAGAGGTGCGGACACGAAGGAGACAGTAACGGAGCTCATGGTTGCTGATCGGATTAAGGCGACCCTGAGTACCGATGGTCTGGAGTATGTTCGCCTTCGCGAGGGAGAGACTTGGTTAAAACCGGTCGAGGTGGCGAGGGTGTTTACAAACTTATGAGCAGGCAAAAGGCAAAGGACGCGCCACGAAACAGGTGTACGTTCCAGCGGAACAGTCAGGCACGGCGCGGCGCCAGGGTTCAAAGGTCACATGAACTCGGGTCGAGCAGCTCTAAGATGCCATGTATGTCATGAGCAGGGACACATTGCCAAGCACTGCCCTTGCGCTTCGGGTAGGGTGGTGCCTCAGAGGCCGGCAAATTTGCCTAAACCGAAAGGGCAGACGGACAGAGCGTTAACTGCTCAGGTTGAGGTAAAGCGGTCGATTTCGGAGACGGGCCGCTCGAAGTTACAATTGGTTCAACTAGCGTGCGGCGACGTATACACCGAAGCAGTGTTGGACACGGGTATCGAGATAACGGTAGTACGGGAGAGCCTGCTACCCCATGATTTGAGGAAACCGTCGGGCACGGTGAAGTTAGTGTCCGCTTTTGACCACGCCATTCAGGCCAAGTTTGCAACACTTCCAATAAGGTTGAGCTCTCCAGGGGCAGTAGAAAATCCCACTAAAACCGACTTAGTGTGCGCGCTCACCGATCAGCTGGCGGAGAGGTGAATTGTTTGCTTGCCGGAGAATATTGGGAACTTTTGAAAGCTCAGAGCAGTAAGGCCCAGGTGCAACGGGAAGGTACAGCAGCCTAGCTATCCTTGTGAAATTGAAGAACACAACGGCGGAAGAGATGAAGACAGCGAAGCACTGGCCTATGGGGTTGGCTGTGAACGGGACGCTGGCGAGCTCCACCGGGAGTCGTAAACACGTAAGATCGAGGAGGCAGATCAGTCGTCTAGCCAGAGGGAGGTGTTTAGGAACGCGCAACTAGCCGATGATAGCCTAAAGAAAGCCTGGGAAGATGCCAAGATCGGAAAGTCGGGCATGTTTGTAGCCGATGGACTTCTTTACCATTGGGACTCAATAGCAGGTGTAAAGGTGAGACAACTGGCTCTTCCCTCGGGCAAGCGCGAAAAAGTATTAAACCTAGCTCACGAGTCGCTGTGAGGAGGACACATGGGGATTAAAAAGACTAAGGCTCGAATAAAGTACAATTTGTTTTGGCCTGGTAAGGAAAGAGAGGTGTCGGAGTACTGTAAGTCATGCCATGGGTGTCAGGCGCGTTCGGACCGGCGGCGCAGTGAAAAAGTCCCGATCACCCCACTCACGAGGCCTGAGCACCCATTTCAGGTGGTCAACGTGGACAATATAGGGCTTATCGAAACGCCATCTGCGAGAGGCCATAAGTACGCGCCGCGCTTAGTGGATCTGTGCACCAGGTGGCCAGAGGTCGTCCCGCTGCATTCGTTGACCGCGAGGGCAACGTGCGACGCGTTGCTTAACATTTTTACTCGCACAGGCATCCCAGAGACGATCTGCTCTGATCAAGGGAGTAACTTCACGTCCCAACTCACGCGAGCGATGCTGGAGCAATTAGGATGCTGTCCTAGATTTTTGACTCCCGAGCATCCCGAAAGTGACGGAGCGGTGGAAAGGTGGAATCGAGTTCTAAAGAACATGCTACTTCATGTCATGGAGAAAGATTATATCATGTCATGGAGAAAGATTATAAAAACTGGGGTAGGCTGATTCCCTTTTTGTTGTGGGCCTACCGCAAGGTTCCCCACGACACAACGGGAGCGGCGCCGTTTCGTCCGGTGTATGGACGAAATCCGACAGGGCCACTCACGATCCTGCAGCAGACGTGGACGGGTGAGGTAGCGGTACAGGCGACGCTGAGGGAAACGCCTTCGAGGTACCTAGAACAGCTGCGCGAACATCTCGAAATAGCAGCTAGTGTGGCTGAGCTCACGAGTACAGAGCGTCAGGGTGGTTACGCCGAGCTGTACAACAGAAAGGCACGCAACAAATTGTTTCAGGTGGGGGATCAAGTGCTGGTCTTCGACACGCACCGCGCCACTAAGATGGCACCAAGGTGGTGGGGTCCGTTCACAGTCGTCGGTTGTGAGAGGCAACATTCGTATCGGATAGAAACGGCTGTGGGGAAAACTTCTGTAGTTCACGCAAACCGACTGAGGCCCTACTACGCAAGGGTAAGCCATGTCAGTGTAGTTTTTGACGAAAACAGGGGGTTTGAGAAGGTTGAATATGCCCCTCAGGCTGCGCCCCCGTGTTCGAACGAGGTGTTGATGCCTCCAGAGAAGTTAGCTCATCTCGATGCGGGGACGCGGGCTGAGGTGCAACTGATATTTGAAAAGCATCGTGCACTTTTTGATGGAAGGCCGGGAATGGCGAAAGTGGGCCAGCATCGCATTGACTTAGAGCAGGGAAATCGACCAAAAAGGGCATTTCCCTACAGAGTACCCGAGCTACTAAAGAAAGAAGTCTGTCGACAAGTACACGAACTTCTCGACTGGGGGCTTATCTACCCAGTAGAGAGCGACTTTGCACACCAGGTAGTACGCGTAGGAAAAAAGGACGGGACAATGCGAATGTGCATTGACTACCGGATGCTCAATGCTGTCACTCGCGGGGATGCTTTCCCAATGAATAACCCACAAGAATTGATTCTGCGGGTGAGTCACGCAAAATTCATTACGGTAGTTGATTTGAGGAGGGGGTACTGGCGGATGCCGATGGACCCGCAGAGCCAACCTCTCACAGCATTCGTGACGCATGAAGGGCAGTACGCCTGGAGACTGATGCCATTCGGGTTAAAGAATTCTGCCGCGACCTTTCAGAGGATGGTCAATGCGCTGCTCTCCGGCCACCAGTCATACGCAGCAGCGTATCTTGATAATATTGCCATATTTTCCAACACGTGGCAGGAACACGTGCAGCACATTGACAGTATCCTTCAGGTGCTCGGAGAGGCATGGTTGAAAGTGAGCCCTGAAAAGTGCCAGGTGGCACAAGCGCACATTTGCTACCTCGGACATGTCGTTGGGTCAGGGACCCATGGTCCGGACCCAGAAAAGATAGCAGCAATCGAGGGTCTCGCGCTGCCACAAACTAAGAAGGAGTTGCGAAGCCTGCTCGGGTTATGTGGATATTATAGAGAATATGTCAGGAGCTACGCAGAAGGGGCCGGCCCCCTGACTGCGTTGACGAAGCGGGGAATTTCTAACTTGATCCCACGGCCGGAGGATGCGCAGCGCGCATTCAAAAGTCTTAAGGACTCACTCTGCGAAGCGGTGGCGTTGAGAACTCCCGAACCTCATCAGCCATACTGGCTTTTCACCGATGCGTCGGCAACTGCGGCAGGGGCATGTCTCGCACAAATGTCGGAACAGGGGAAGGAGAAGCCGATAGCCTTTGCGAGCCATCGTTTCAACCCGACACAGTCGCGATGGTGGACTATCGAAAGGGAAGCCTTTGCCATCATCTGAGCTTTAAAAAAGTTTGACTATTGGCTTTTCGGCGCTGTGGTGAATGTCGTCTCTGACCACAACCCGCTGTCATACCTGACAACGAGTACACCGCATGGGGCAAAGCTGGCTAGGTGGGCCTTGGCCCTTCAACGTTACAATGTAACAGTCCAGCATAGGAAGGGAACCTGTAATGGAAATGCTGACGCGTTGTCCAGGCTCCACAATTTATCTTGGGAGTCGGCTGAGTAATCCTGCCATGCCGCCTCGGTTGGACGTGAATGTTCCCGCTCACCCATGCCGCAGGGCGCTGTGGGGCTGTGAAGTGAATTTGCGAGTCCAACTTGGGGGCCCAAAAGGACATTCTTCTCGTTGCTGTTTTGAATGCGTTCATTGCGAATGTAACGCTGCTTTTCTTTTTCTGTGGGTGTTGTTCTTCAGCTTTTGAAATGTCACGCACGCGTTTTGGCCCCTTGTTAATGTTTGCACTGGGACATTCCGGTCTGTTAAAGTAGAATCTGTGCCTTTATGTGTTCTGTTTCATGGTCAGCTTACAATTATGTTTGTACGCTTTGAGTCGGTGCCGAAGAACTTCACGTTAGTGTTATCTAGTTTTATTTCTTTTGTTTGTGTTTAGATTATCTGTTTAGCAGGTCCAAGGAGGACCAGAAACAGTCTTGGGTTGAAGGTGTAAGGATTCTGTGAAAGATGGCTGGTTTCTTGATCGGCCGGGCGACGGTCGCCTTGTCCGGCGGCGTGTATGATGCTCCCTCCCCGGTCGTTTTGTGTAGTTTTGTTTTTCTAACAGGGGACCACGTGGGCCTTTCCGCCGACGCGGCCCCCCTGGAGAGCGTCTTCCTGTGTCTCCCCCATCGGGATGACCCCTCGGGAAGGGATGTTGTTTTTCTTTTGAATCTGGAGGTTGGCGCATTCTACGGGGCTTCTTGGGTTTCAACCTGGGAGTTCCGGAGAGGCGCCGCTGTGTCTGCAGCGGGATGCGCGGACGAAGTTGCGGAGCTGTCGGCTGTAGTCCGTTGGCAAGTTAACGAATGTGTATCGACGCCCTTGCCAACTATTGGACGGTGGATATCACGTGACTCCAGCAAAACTTTGAAATGATTGGTTCATCCTCGCCCGAGAGTGAGGGGGTCAGCGTCTTCAAAAGCCCGTGACTGGGGAGAGGGAGCCCTTTCTGGCTTGGACTAGGACTAATTTGGAGGACGGGGATTTTCCCTTGCTTTGTATATACTGTGTAATATAGCTCGTAACGTCTAAATAAGCGGTTTAGACAAAGTCCTCCCGCATCTGTCGCACTCTTCTGATCACCCACCGAGCAAGGCTCATCAAACGATTGGCCCCGCAAGACACCGCTGGGCAGTCATCATCTATTCAGCCAAGGGACGAACCTTTACTGAACCTAAATAGGCATCTGAGCAAAATAGATAAATGGTGTACTGAGTGGCAGATGGAACTGAATATTAAGAAAACTGTCTACATGAATGTAACGCCTAAAAAAACAAATTCTGGAATTTAACTATGACATAAACGGCCTTTTTTTTAATAAAGTTACTGAGTATAAATATCTGGGAGTGTTTTTTAGCTCTGATCTAAACTGGAACTCCCATATCGATCATGTATTTCAAGAAGGATTTCAAAAACTGTAGATGATGAGAAGAAAGCTAGATCATGCGAGTCCAGAAGTAAACTTAATGGCTTTTAAATGTCTGATGTAACCAACCATTGACTATGCGAGCCCTGTATGGGAGCCATTTACCACTAGAAATGTTCATATTCTAGAAAGACTACAAAACAAAGCAGTGCGATTTATATTCAATAGTTACAAATCAACCGACTCTGTCTCCGCACTCAGGTCCCGAGCAAACCTATGCAGTGTTCTAACCAGGTTGGCTATAGGAAGAATGAAACTTTTTTTTTTCAGATTTTGAATGGATTTTCCAGAATAAATGTTTCGAAATACGTAACAACTCCCGAACCTATGCAGCATAGAACAAAACATAATCGTTATATTCAACCATATCGGTGCTCAACATATCGTTTTAAGTACTCCTTTTTTGTTCGGTGTATAGATGAATGGAACAAGCTACCCGCACGTGTTGTCAATTCCGAAGATCTCATGTCATTCGCAAAGGAACTAGAGTTTGTGTATGCATGTAATTAATACCTTTTTTATTCGTGGTTTTTTGTGTGTATATAATTATGACCTTTTGTTTATGTTTTCTATTTGTGCCAATCCTGCCCTGGAATTACGGCTGGCAGTAAAGATAAATAAATAAATAAATAAATAAATAATGCCCGTGTATAAGAACCGGACACGCTGCAGAAGTTAGAAAGTGAACATCTAGTGCTATAGCGCGAACCCCAGAACCGAAATAGTACTTTCCCGAAAATAGCTCTAGGGATAGCATCAAGCGCAATCTACCAGATTTTCTGAGTGCTTTGTTCTCATTAGGAGGTTTCTCGCACACACTTACTCTCTCAACATGTGCTTTAAGTAATGTTAGCCTTTCTGCCACGTGAAGTTCAGGCTCGTAAAGGACGCAAGACGCGCCGAGATTGGGGTCTCTGAAGTACGTTCCCAAATGCTAGGTATCAAATATCGTATCGATGGGTTCCTACGTAATGGAGGTTTATTTCGGCCCAGCATTGATGTCACTTTCTTTCTCTCCTGTTTCCCTTCCCCACATTCGGCGTAAAACATTGCAGCAGGAGGACTGACGGCGCAAATTTAATCGGCAGTTGCGTCACCGTAAGATTAAAAAGAAAAAAAGAAAAGAAAGACACCCCGTGAATTATAAAGTGCCCACTTTTAATCCCTCCCAGCTCTTTGAATTCGAGAATCACTTTAGCTTATTTTTGTAGCGATATGGATCCTAATGAGACTTGAACGTCTTTTTCGGTGCATGCTTTACAGAAGATAAATTAAAGCGTCAAATGGTGCTCTCAGATGTTGCAGCTTGAATCCCCGGATTCAGATGAAAAAGAATTTACTCACGGGCAGCCTGAGTCATGAGAAGAAAGTCGGATGTGTCGTTTGAGTAATCCTTTTAGTATATGGTGCAGCGATAAAGATTTCACAATTTGTATAGCGTTCTTCACGCGTAATTAGAATAGCAAGGAAAAAATAGAGATATTAGACTTCTGTTCAAAATCGATCGAGCCGCTTCATTCCCAGCACGCACGTTTGAAGCACAAATCAGAAATAGCCCTCCCATTTTCTCGGGACAGTTGAAGAGTGCGTTAGAGCCAATCGGTTCAAACAAGTCACTGGATTCTGCTAGCCGAACACAAACATATACTAACATACAGACAATCAAACCTCTCAACATGATTGGCTAATTGATCTCACTTCCCATAGCAATCGCCATATTGGTTTATTCAACTCTTCGAAACTTAGAAAGGGTAGTTCTGAACCAGTCGCGCCAAGATCGCCATGGCGCATCATTTTACTAAAAGTGTTCCTCGCCAATATAAGCGTCGTTGGCACTGTGCATGTAATTAACTTAGCAATTGAGCTCATCTCTGCAGATATCTTACAATGGTAGTATTGGTCTTGCGTATTTCAAGAGAGGAAAATTTTTTTTCTATTCCGCCAAGCACCGACGTTGCGCGTGAGGGTGCTGCGAAGATGGCGCTTGTTACGCCGCTGTGTGCATCACAAAATCTTGGAATTCAAGATCTTTCTTAATAAAACAACCTGTCACCTGGAATTTCGATCGGCTCACCAAGAATGGAGAGATGAATGAGAAACTATTATTTCCACGAACCAAAATGGCGACCAAACGGGGAGCTTGGCACTGCTTTCCGATGATTCAGTAGCTTAAAATCAAACCAACGCGTACAAAAAAAGAAAAAAAAAGAAAGAAAGAACAGATTTTTAACGAAATATTTAGAACTTAGCTCCGTCCTGAAACGTTCAGTACCGAAACGAGGCTAGTCACTAATTCAAGCTATGATACCCACCTTTGGCAACAACTTTTCAGAGATAGTCAGCCCAACGCTAACTTGCTTTTCGCTGGTGGATCTGCGCCGGTGCAGAGCGGATTTTGGAGCCGGTGACGAAATTTACTCGCCCTTGTCCGTATGCAGTATGTAGTGAATAGATTGATTTATTAAAACATCTTAATTAAAGAAAATAACATGAATATATGCCTTTGACTTTCATTCCAAGTCATTTGTAAAACGTTGCCAAGGGTAATAGGTGATCAGAAGAGGTGTCGGAAATGCGCCCTTCGGGTGTAATCTAAGTGCGTGTCCAGCACCCCTTCCTGTCTTGGTTAGTCACTTGAAGCTTGGTTCAGTCGCCGGTACTTGACGGCCTGAGCCGCTGCGGTAATTGCTGAAAGGCTCCTCTTCTGTCAGGCTCGGTGGAGCGGCAGTCCCAACAATGTGTGTTGTATTTACCGTATCGCCTTACTTTATGGATATTTATCCATAAACATAGGAACGATCTTGTCGCCCACGTTCTTTTAGAAATGGAGCAACCTTCGTCCAAGCAAAAAGGGGGATCAAAGTTCCTTCCTAGTCTGCATCGCAATATGCCGGCTCCGAATCGAGTGGATCGAGCTCAGTAAGGCTTAACGAGAACGCCAGTATGCAACGGATATCGTCGGTCTTGACGCGGAACGCTGCCGCAATTCAATTGAAAAAAAAAAAAAAAAACTAGCATAGTTTTCGGACAGGCAAATACTTCGCACCACTGGCGTCTCCCCCAGGCCTGCCAAGCAGCTATAGAGCAAGAGCGCCGACGCAGTAAACCGCTTCCCACGCATCCAAATAAGTCTGCTTTCGGGGCGAGAGCTGTAGCAAATAAAAACGTAACACGAGCTTTTTATAAACTGTATTTATTGCTGAAGCTGGCTTCCCGCGCACGTACAGAAATGCGTTTCAAGCGCAGTCACTCAGTCTTCTCGTTTTCAACACTGCGATGTTAAAAAGAGGCAAAAGAAACCTGGCCACTGCGTGCATGTCAGGTCTCAGCTTTACAATTCCCCTCGGAACATTTCCTTCGTTAGCCCCGCAGGTCAAAGGGGAGTGGTAAACTATTCGCGAAACAAAAAATCGTTCCCGAAAGAGCTCACTCAAAGCAGCCTACTGGGCTCATCGCACAATCCAGAAAATATCATGAAGCGTGAAAGACGTTTAAATGGCTAGCCACCAGATGGCAGGCACGAACAGAGTAATTGCAAAAGTCTTGGCTACGCGGCTCTAGGTAGCGCCCAATACATCGGCCAAAAAAAATGTTTCACTTTACTACTGCGATTTAGAAATCCTTATTATACACTGTCGTCATATGCATACCCATACACTTCGCGTGCCCCTACATACGATACTGTACAGCACGCACACAGCGCGAACATCCACATCCACAGTACATACAAACATCAAAAAGAACACGCACTTCCCCCATTCGCAGACTCTGCCCGAAGGGGGGGGAGTGTTTGGGAAGAGAAGTCGAAATGTGGACTGGCTCAAGGGGAGTCCGCTATCGATATTGTTTATAGGGCGAGAGAAAGGAGTGTGTTTGAATTGGTCGTCAGTCGGCTTATTAATTCAAATTTGTTAATGAAATTTTTAATTAGTGAAAATAGAAATATGGTTTCAATTAGAAACTTGCTGAGCGTTATCGAAAACCACTAAATCAACTCGTTTTTTGAAGGATATAATGCAAGGTCAGCATTTTACGGCGTTCCAAAGAAGCTCTCAATTTGGACGAGTTTCTAGGTTTCGGTTTCTTATCGGAATGCCTCTCTGCGCCCGCGGTCCCCAGTGGCTGAGACGCGCATCACACGTGCGCCATACTTCTCTCCTTCCTGCAACGGAGACGAGGGGGTGGCTTCGCGTCGCGGCCCGCGACTACCCACCGGGTACCAGGACCGCGGACGGAAAGATGTGCTCCGATAAGAAACCGAAACCTAGAAACGCGTCCAAATTGAGCACTTTCTTAGAACGCCGTAAAACGCTGCCCCTGGTTTATATCCATCGAAAACGAGTTGATTTATTGGTTTCCGATGACGCTACGCAAGGCTCTAATTGGAACCATATTTCTATTTTTACTAATTAAAATGTTCATTAACAAATTTGAATTAATTAGCCGACTGATCGTAAAAATTAGTCCCCTATACAATGTTCCCCTGGCGGTGCAACTCATCTGCACAAACAGCATAAGTGTAGCTTTCGCGGCTTTCTTGTTTTTTAAACAAATTTGTTACACTTTAAGAGAAACACCGTGTTTCTATATATATACTTATATATACATATATTCACTACTGCGTGGTGCCCGTTACAGATCCCAAACAAGCGGTTGTACTACACTGGCTAAATTTCTCATCTACAACTGTGAGAGGAGTCACCCGTTGAGGCAGACTAAGTTCTAGGCTGTATGAACATAAACACACCCCTATAACAATAAAAAAGTATATAAGCATATATAAGGAAAAGACTGTTCGTAGGACGACGAAAAGTGTATAAGAGAGTAAACGTACTTCAAATATTTTAGTGGAGTTTTATGACATATTGGGCGACGTTTCGGCCTTCATCATGCTTTCATGATGACCAATATACATATATCTTGGCCGGTTGTTGTGCCGAGTGACTCTGGTAAATCCACAGAGCGACATGGATCACGCGGAGCACTCGGTGTTCCGAAGTCATCACTTTCTGACCTCGGGTCAGTGCATTATTTTTACGGTTAGCCTTATACGTATGAGCTCATAAATTTGGAATCGACGAGATCCCTATGAAGTGCACATTTGAAATTGAAGCGCGCTTTGAGCTCTACCCAACAATCCAGGGTTCAATTGAATTGAAATAAATGGGACGAACCCGGTATTTTTGCAAGAAAGAAACTGAACGGCCTAAGGTAATTAAACAAAATCTGTTCTTTACCAGTGGTGGACATGTAGATTCCGATCGGTTAAGTACGGAAATCAAAACGAAAAAACTAAAACGGTGACAGGAAGGTTTTGAGGGCTCGGCTGCAAGCCGACTGTCGACTAAAAACTATCCGTCAAGAACATAATGCAAATTGACCCAGCACCACATCGATCGTTCTTGTCCGATTTCTTGAATTCTAATATTTCAAACTAAGTATGCGTACGCTCTTTCTTTTCGTCATATTTCAAGCCTGTTCAGCCCTCCACGAGAGCCAATCGCTCTCGGGGAGGGGACAACAGGGCATTGCAGACGACAGTTACATTTGCCCTTGTACGATAGGAACTACCTTTCAGATCAGCGTTCCAACATGACTATCCGCAGGTCGATCGACTTGCACCATAATCGCTCAAGCGGTTTTATTAAACTCTTTAATGTAAAGGAGAATGCCAACCCGTAACCGTACTAATAATCGTAGCCGCATTCGATTTACTTACATCTCCTGCACCAGTGCAGAAAAGTGTAGGACGGCGTACTTCCGGTCGTATATAAATACACATACCGGAAGTAGACTGCTTTACACTTTTCTGCACTGGTGCAGGAAGTGTAAGTAAATCGAACGCAGCTCGTGTCTCACAGTTACACCAATAGGTGCACGAAACATTTGTAGACATCGACGACGATTCCAGACTTCGTTGTCGACGTTCATCGCCATGGCGAAGGTGGTGACTCACGAATATTCAAAACCACACTTATCGTCTGATGGCACTCGGTGACAGGAAATAGACCCAAACGCAGCGCAAAAGACGCTCAAGCACCAGGCAAGGTAACCTGCCTGACTTGGACGCAAAGTTGCGGAGACGGCCATTTTAGTTCTTTGTACGTAGCACTGCTGGTACTGCTCTGGAACTTCGGTGTTTCTAACGGCGTCGTTAGCTCGTTCGACAAAATTAGCGCTAAAAGCGTCAGTACAGCCGAGGAGTTCTGTGTGTTTGAACTGGGCGAGTGAATTACTGGAAGCCTTCGTTGCCGCTGACGATCAATCAGCTTAATGGTGTTATTAAAGAAAGACAAAGAACGTGTGCGATGTTTCCGAAACACAAAACCAAATTCAGATGAGGCGGGAGGGAGGAACTTTAAGGCCCGTCTGCCTGGAGAAGGTAAAAATCATCTCGTTCCTCCTTTTTCCCATGACCGCATGGGTGCGGGTCAGTTGAAGTGAAGAAAACGCGCCGTTGCTACCTTGTTCTTTTTTTTTCTTAGAGTTTGGGGGCTCATTGCCGGACCTTCTGACTGCTTGCATCCTCACCTGCATGGCCGGTGTTATGGGCGTGTTGGTTCTGATCCGTCGAAGCACTATGCTGTCTCCACTGTTGTACGAGCCCGGGACGGGGTCTTGCCTTCTTTTCGGTATTCGTTCCCTGAGAGCTTCACGCCTGCGATTCCTTTTCAGAGACAAGAACGTGTCCGGGATGAAATAAGTACTTTAAGACGCACCTTTATGACTTTGGCCCTGTTGTTCTTGGCCTGCGATGGTAGGACGCAACTCTAATGCCGCTCTGACCACATCGTAGGTCGCCTTATTGCCTGGGATGGCGGTATGGCCTGGGATTCAACAGATACTCAGACGGCTACATTCTTCCAAAAGTACGCGAGGGTCCGTAGCGTTGTGTGGTTGATCGTGTCGAACTTTTCGCACAGCGAGTATGCTTCTCAGGTGTCCATGAAGCGCCATAGGTGGAGGTATGGATTCCGGTGAACGTTGGCGGACTCGGCTACGTGATGAGCCTCCGCCGCCAGGGTTGTCAGTTCAGCTTCCTTAGGATGTATACGGGCCATAGGGTGGTATTGTTTGTGACTCTCCCATCCACATTCCGTGTCACTCGTTTCGTCTGTGTAGACGTACAGTACAGGCTCGTCATGGTCTCGTTCGGCCTTCTCTCACGATGCCTTGGTGTTGCATTATGATGGTACCGTTGTATGTCGTGGTGTTGCGCCCCTACGTTCTTTGCGGGCGGGGCTTACTCCGCGAACTGCATCTTGTACAGCTGCCCTCCCCCCCCCCCCCCCCCCCCCGGCCGTCGGGAGTGGAGGAAGGCAGCTTGTAACAAATCAGATGTACTTGAGTGTGGCTCGTGCTGGCACGGTGGTATTCAGTCTGTACGGTTGGCCTGCCTTGCTCATGTTTGCCATGTCCTCGAGCGTGCTGTGCTGAGCATACGTACGCAAGTCTTATACCTTCGCTATACTCGCTTAAGCCATTGATTCGTCTCATGACTTATATAACCTGAATAACAAGGAGTTTTTAGGGGAAGGTCTCCAGAAAGGGCAAGCGAAGCCGGCACAAGGTGTCAGTGGCAACGTCCTATCACTTTGCCTTTCTCTTCTACGTTTCGATGCTTGAGAGTTTTCTCGCCTCAGTCTCAGGTAATTTAAAGAAATGGTAAAACTACACCAGCTCGCCTGCGCTCTCACTGTTAGTTCGTTAAACGAAGCAGTTGTTTGGTTGCCCTTCTCCATGTACACAAATGGCGCACACCGCATTCGCGTATCACGAGAGCTAGATTTTGTCTTTGGCCGGGGTCCACAATTGAGGGCTTGAAGGACTTTCATTTGTTATACAAAAAATCTGCCCATAGCTCTCCATAAAAAGTACTTTGCGCACCAACTTTGCTTACCTGGGTCGGTTTGTTCTCTCCCGGCGGTTAACTCATCCGAAAGAGGAATTTTGATGTTACGTGATTGCCTCCGTAGGGTAAGACACTAAAGATACATAGCTCTACAGATAAATGACTGTCTTAAGTTCGTTCTTTGTTCAACTATTAAAATAGAAGTTTTCGCAGAAATAAAAAAATGCTTGAAATATAGATGAAATGCACCGCATTCGAGTACTTTATGAACGACATGCTAAGATATTTTTTGGAAAATATTGTGTCTAGCGAGAATTCAAAACGAGAGGCGAGACTTACGTCTGCTGAATGGAATCGGCTGGAACGCTAGGTACTCTAGCCCCACGAAGCTGGTCACGTGACCTCCAAAACCTAGTGCGAGCGAGTTACCCGCCGGGAGAGTTACCCGCATTGATTGGCAAACCGGCATCGGACGCATCGTAACTTCTGCCTTCTCAGGGTAATAACGAGGCCATAGCCAGAAACACGGCCTTTTGTGCCAAACCTCTGGTAACAGCTGCGCTTTCCTATCTCTATCCGCTTTCTGTGTGCTTGGAGGATTGGGTTCACGGGCTTTCTATGCCATAGCACACAGAGGCCTGGACAAAAGGATTTGGTATGAGCCGAAGTGAGACGGCCGTGGACGCTCCACGAAAGTTTGGTCCTTTTCTGCCCGTTCTTGGCGTGATGCTGTTATCTCGTATATTTTAACACATAAGGGTATTTTCAGGAATGGCATTCCCCAAATATACACCTTTTGAGACGAATTGACGGATCACCACCGTTAAAGCTGAAAATCAATATCTTGAAACTTTCTACACTGCGGCAAGTGAAGCTACGCTGCGTTACTAGCACGAACACTTCACACTCTTTTCCAGGTACTCGTTGCAATTTCAAAGCCCGCGAACATATCTGCATCTAAGGGAGCCTTGAAACAACATTTGGTTCGAATTTTACGGATTGCATATTGCGGAGTGAGACAGACTGGTATTAACGCATGAGGGAAAGGAATCCGATACGTAAATTCATCAGTGAAACTTAAAAAAAATACTGTTTCTTTTTTTGGAGTTTTTCTGACTGTTTTAATTTTCTCTGGCACAAATAGTTCCAGGATTCTGACGGCCGAATTCGGCCTACAAATTGGACATCAGAGCTGCATCACCTGTCGGTTTGTGCACGGTAACAATAAATTTGTCGGCGGACATTCGGGTTCGCTTTAACAGTCAGTTACGTTCGAACGTAAGCTTAAGTCTTGCGCCATGGTAACACCACGTGCCCTGAACATTTCTAACCGAGGTCCGTGACTGTGATGAACATTGGCAGCTACTAGGCAGCAAAAAAAAAAAAACTTTCTGCTGATATTTCGAGTTTTATTTTTATTCTTATTACTGTTTTCCAACAGGTAGCTAATATGAAAACCTATACGTTTCAGGGTTTCTTTAATGAGAACAATTTCGTTTATTCATTGACACTTCCGTATTTTAATTTTGCCTGGGACCTTTCGTCTTCCGGAGATGGAAGTCGCATCTTTTTCAGTTCATTTTTATTTTATACCTAGATATAATCTTAGCCGAGTTTTTGCCCCATATAGTACGAACGGGTAACCAATGTTCTGCTCTGGATACTAACGTTCACTTGAGTTAATATAATTTAGAGCAGAAAGGTGGATCAAAATGGGACAGAAAAGGGAAGGGTAATGTCCTCTTTTTATTTTGCAGAAAGCGTGGAACAGGCCTTAGGGACTCGGCATGGCTTCTCCGATCAATGATATTTTTTTTTTTGCAAAGCCAGGATCGTTAGTTGCTAGTATTATTTATAACTTATATTTTTGAAGGTTTTTGTTTTTCAAATACTTCATTATGTTTAATCCTGAATGAAGCGATTAAAGCCAAGATACACACGACATTTTCTCCCTCATCCCACTTTTTCTTCCTTTTAGATTTTCACACCAGCCGAAAACTGTTTCCGCTCAGATTATATTAATGAAATCCCATGTAATGGTTGAAAGCGCCCTGCCTGCCCAGAGATTTCGTCGTTTCAGTCTTGATATAATTCAGTGTGCTTTGGACAGCGAACATTACTTCCTATTGTGGGGAATGCTTCCCTAGTATTAAGTAGCAAACAATGTTTCCAACGTTAAGTTTGGATGTGTCATCGAACCTGTTCTCAACTAAGAATAAGTGACCGAAATTCCAAGCACCGCGACACAACCTTGCGAATATAAGGGGGTGCCTCCGAAACGACCTGAGCACTATTCTTTTGCTGTCAGCAGTGTTCCCTTTTCTTTTCGTTTTTTTTTTCGGTTCATTTTAACACGCTGGAAATTAGAGTCCTTATCCTACCTACATCAACAGGGAAGCAGCGTTGTTCTAAGTGAATATGTGGCTCAAGAAGAAGGCACGTATGTCTAAAAAAACAAGCAGATAAGAATACAGAAATTGAAAGATGGGAAACGCGAGCTAAACGCTGGATTTACCGCACGAAAGTCCGAAATACGCCTTCGTAGCTAGGGGTGTAAAGACTTCCATGCAGTAAATTCCCCTGTGTGGCTCACGCTTCGAAATAGTTTCCCACGATTTTTACGTTTTGGAATGTTCGCACTATTTTCGTTTTGCGTCTTCAGAGGTGTATTCCACAAGTTATAGGTATGCTGTGTACGTGAGAACGGGTCTTTATTCACACGCTGCTTTGGCACCAGAAATGTCTGTAATAGTGTATATGTAGATTGTGCGATGATAACGTTCCCATGTATTTTTCACACACAGCCGATGAAGATTGTTGAGCTCCGAATTTTGAATTAATTATTGTCCAAATACTGTCATCACTTCAAACAAATCAAGAAATCGATCTGGTAAAAACATAATTATTTTTATGAGTCAATTTAGAGGTATACGTGAGCGGCCGGAACTAGACTAGGGTTTTAGGAATGTTCGTACCTCATATGTAAACAAATTACGGAGAGTGTTCGGAAAGTAGAATGAATATATCACCAAAGGATTAACGCGTGCATGTTGTAATAACCATGTTAGAGAAAGTAGCTGACGTCCTTGCGATTGACGTTTTGTTATTTGGTCATCTTGCACTGTTAATTGCAACATGACAACACGCCTCGAATACTTCAAAGATTCTCTAAAATTTGATAGCCATAACCTGTTGATGTATACTTTATTAAATGCCATATTATTTTTTGTAGAACTGACTATGACAAGCATGCTTGTTCCTAGCAAAGTTGTGTGAGTACCAAAGAACCAGAGAATAACGCATTCACCTATAAAACTGTTTGAAACTATACATTTTTATTTTATAATACAGGCAATCATACGCACTCAGTCCGAGATAAATGCATAACTTAGTTAAATATATTTCCACGGGTTTGCAAAATGTTTAGAGGTGACAAAATATATGTTAAGAAGTAATCACAGTCTTGCAGAAGGTGGCTGACATTCACAAACAGGCTGCTGTTTTACCCGTGATGCTCGGTGTCGAAGAGGGCCTTCTTCGCGGTACAGATACCCCGGGCACCGGTGATGATAGCTGCTCCGGCCTCTAGTTCGCAGTGGTTGCTGCCAGAACATTTGTCTTGGAACAGAGGGACACACTGCTCTCCTGGGCACTGCATACAACGTTTGAAGGAAAAGCACGTTCACCTTTTACGTTTATGATCTGGGACTTTGACGCATTTCAAATGAGTTGCAGCTGGCTGCTTGCTGCAGCGCAACGTGTCAACCTAAAACTGCGAATGTACTGTCCGAGAGCTTGAGAAGCGCAGGCCGTGGCATATTATGTTTACGCTTCCTGCTTCGGCATGCTGAGCGCAAGTTCGTCTCCTTCTTGAACAAGAGTTGCGGTGACGTCAAACGCCGAGCTCTGATTGGCTCTGATTGGAATTATAGTGGGTAGACCTCAAGCCAGCAAGCATTGAGGATTAGCCACTATTCCCCATCAGAGCCAATCACAGCTCGGCCTTCTGACATCAGTGCAACCCTTGCACAAGAAGCAGACGAACTGGCGGTCCGCATTGGTGGTTGGCCGTGCTTTTTGGTTAATACTGCACTCTCATTGGCTGAGGAGTGATACTAATATGCTCGGTACTCGCCACGTCTTGCGTTTCCTAAAATGTAAATAACTATAGGCGAACCTTGATATATGGGCGTCTGCTGACATGCAGCATATACGCCCTTCATCTGCTATAGATGCAGCCGTGCGAATACGTCTTCAAAATTGTGATTAACTAAACCCAACAAAAAAAAAAAACGTTCAACAATCAATGGGATTTATTCGATTTAAATACGTTAACATTGGTTCTTTATAACCCCCTTCTCACACCTTTTCATTTGTTTAAGACCATTTGCCTTCCGTTTATCATTGCTTTCTTGTCTTTTATTAATGCCTTTCCTCTTCGCTTTCTGCTGCACTCTTCCGTCGCTTTGCCTCTGTGGCAGCAGCTAAACGACGCTTACGCTCTTCCTCTGTCTCAGCCTGACGTCGCCGACGCGCGATCTTGGCTTTCTTCCCTCATCGCTCTTGATACGTCAGCCATAACACTTGCGGAAAGAACCACATCCAAAGCGGCGCGGCGCCTGCAAGTCTCTGGCTCCGCGTCAGCTGTGCGACGTTCGTATCGGTCCGAAGCGCTGACGTCAGCATGCATCACCCTCTCCCCGCCTTCAACCAACACCTCCTAAGTAACAAAGCCGTTGTGCTGAGTCAGATGGCGTGATCAGTGAGGTCAAACACTGGACACAGATTATTCAGATTCGAAACCAGTGCTGCGTGAGCGCTCGTGTTTGACTCAAGTTTGGGCCGAACGTAGATGCAGTCGTCGTGTCCAATTTGTGCCCAGCGTTGGCCTTCTCTGATGACGCCATCTTATTCGGCACTACGGCTTTGTTATCTAGGAGGTGTTGCGCCGACACGATACCGCCTCACGACTCCACTCTCCGCACGACGTCCTCCGTGGCGCTGACAAACGGACGCACGGACTGAGACCGGCGAGTTTTCGTGAAAACGAGTGTTCTATTGTTAACGCGTTAAAACGGACACCCTGAAGTGAAGTGTTTTTAGGATGCGGTAAAAATATGAGGTTCTTTGCCGTGTCCCGTAAACGAAATGCGGCAACCGACGATGCGCTGCACACTGATATGCAGAGTTTTAATGCCGCATTTAAATTTAACGTATTAACCTTCCACAAGATTTATCGGACGGTGATCATTTTACACTGTAGCGCCACGTGGCGCCATAACATCACGTGACAGTGTGACGTTACGTGTCACCATGACGTCACGTTACACTAACTTCTCGCTAAATTTAGCGCAGAATTTCCTCGCTAAATTTGGTGGAAAAATGATCCCGCTCAATTTAGCTTATAAATGTTTTCGCTAACTTTGGCGGGCCACGATGCACACGAAACACACACGGGATCCATTGCAATACCTTGCCAATGACGGCTATCAAAGTAAAACGTTGCATGCGCTATAAATATTAAACATACGTGACATATTCAGCGCGTTCTAATGATGCCCAGCAAGTGGTTTGTTACATCTAGAAGGAGATGCAGATAATAGAGAGTTTTAGAATACGGGGCCCCAACACTTTGGGTACCCCGAACAGCTTGGAACGTCCCAATGCGCAAGCGCTGAAGTTCTGCGCATGCGCGGTGCTAAGTCCCAAGCTGTTTCGGGGGCCCTACGTTTTGGGGTCCCCTATTCCAAAGACTCCCTATTGTCAGAGTTTTCCCCTTTCCTTTCACCTTGTAGCAGACTTCGCAACAGTCACAAGCGTCCTTGTGGGTTCCGCATTTGCAGTCTGGTTTCTTGCAGGCCGCTGCGTCACATTTTGAACTATCGCACTTGACAGGACTGGTGGCGAAAGCACTGCATTTCAAGAATAAAAAAAAAACATCTATGTTATAATACCTGATAATTTTAACTGCAAATGTTTCTAATTACGTAGAAACCATTTACTTTTATATTCATTGTTTCAGCAAAAGGATCCGGGTAAACACTATAGTCACAATAATTCCTTTTGCACTATTGGTTCTAAATTCTCTCCTGTTTTTGCAGTACAGGTGAAACGGGTTGGCAAGATGCTACCATTTTGTATACTTTAATAGCTATCTGAAATATTGAGTTTACTCAAAATCAAGTCTATGCTGAGGCATTTGTTTAGCTACTCATCACTTATAGTTGTAAAGTGGAATAAAAATTGAATACAGCAAAAGTTACCGATGGCAATCCCTTGACTGGTAAAAGCATATACGGTTGTCGAAACAGGAGTGGCTTTTAAATAAAGGAAATACCAAGCAACCCGCTCACACGTTTGCTTCAGCATTGATCTAGCGATTCTGTTATATCGGGCGAAACATTAAGTTTCCTATTTTTGAACAATATTGCTTGGATTCTGTCTAGGACCTCGACATTTCTTGCAAGCTACAGGACGCCGAAAACGTATGACGGGAAAGGTGCAATTGTGACTCAAAAAGCTCTGACCGACTCCCCATAAGCGAGCATTTTATTCTGTTTTCTTAAATTAGTGAGCTTTCTCAAATACAATTATTTGAGAAAGCGTACTGATTTTACAGTGTCATTTTATAAATACAAAAGTAACATCAGACACACGCCTGTACGCAACGAGATATTTCTCGCGTAGTAGAAATGGAAAACGACACTTTTGTTATGGGCCTATCAGTGTCGCTATGACAAATGCGTTTGTTACATGGGTGAAACCTTTTGTGTACATATCTTTTGTGAATTTCGATACTTTTGTCATTTTGTAATTATATGTCAGTGATTACGAATCACTGACCTATAAATGATAGATGTCTCTGTGTGGCATTATCGAACTGGGTATAGGATGTTAACCCGCTTTGTGAATTGTTTTCTTACTTCTCGTAATATTATATTCATCTGAGGACAGATCAATCCCATGTTAAAATTGGTAAAACATTTTCTACAATATTCTGTAAAAAGTGTGCATGTTTCCTGCTACGTAGATATATGTATGTTGTTTATTTTCTTTGCGGATATATGGCAGCTAATGCAAGTTGTGCTGTTATGAACTGTGGGGGTTAGAGGCCCAGTCAGGCAGACATGCGTTTTATCTCTACCTCCCTAGCGGGATTGGCCCGTGAGAAACCAGATGAACTTCAAACTTTGAACTTCTTACCCAATGGCGGCAACCGTGACCAGTACAAGAAGAAGAAGGACGAGCTTCATTTTGTGTTCTGAAATAAATACAGGAGGTGTCGAAATATTCAGAAAGGGCACTGCGTTCCCTGTCAGTGTCTACAGAAATTAAATATATAGAACGTCCGACATGACATTCCACTGGCGTAATGTTTTTACGTGATCGCAATTTTTTTCATATCAGAATTGACATGCCATTTACTGTTTTTGTTAGTATGTGAACCGTCAAAAGCTGACAAGCAAGTTTTATAAAAACAAATATTCAAATCATAATTACAGCTATTGAAAAGAATCATAGTTTCTGCCAGGTGCGATTAAAAACGCTTGATTTATGTCAATCTCTCAACCTCAAGAAAAGGTTGTATTAGCACCTAACTGCAAAAGGTGGTGGTATGAGCGCCTAACTGCAAGAGGTGGATGGTCTCTTTACACAATGTTTTTTATATTAAAAGTGATACTTAAAATATGACTGACTAGGTCATTAATTAAAAATGAAAGCCGTTTACAACTCCCTGTAACGCCGAATTGGAGCGCAGCTCTTGAGGAGGAGGAGGGAAGGGTACTGAGGGGAGGGTATACCCCTTTTCCCTTCTCCTCCCTTGTGATCCTGCCTGCTACTCCTCCTCCTCTCTTCCCCTCATCCTCCTCCTCCACCCCCTCCTTCTCCTTCACCTCCTCCTCATCCTTCCTTCTCCTCGTCCCCTCATGGGGGTCACGTGACCTCGGGGGGGGGGCGGTCACGTGACCTGGGAGGGTTACGCGACCTCGGGGGGGTGGGGGGGGCGGGGGGGTCACGTGCAACTCAGGTTGCATTCGATGCAAGTTGCATGCAACTCAGGTTGCATGCAACCTGAGTGTTATGCAACTGAGTTGCATGCAACCTGGGTCACGTGCAACTCAGGTTGCATTCGATGCAAGTTGCATGCAACCTGAGTAGCATGCAACCTGAGTTGCATGCAACGCGCGGTAACGCCGACGGCGACGCCGACGCCGACGCCGACGGCGACGCCGCTCAAGCCGGAAACGGGCACCTAAGAGCTGCGCTCTAAAACAAAAACGTTCGGGCCATATACGCGTTTAACGAAGGGAACATATGGCCCCCAGGCCCATCTATCGCGAAGATACAATCCAGGGCGGGTCGGCTCGAATTTTTATTCGTACAAAATACAGACATATTAGCGAGCGGCATAGACAAGTAGTTGCTTGAGAAACATACATTCGAGGCTCCGAAATAAAATATAGAGAAACTGCGAACGTTTCTTCCGTGGCTTCCTTCTCACTTTTCCCTATTTCTTCTTGAGTTAAAGACAAGGTCTCGTTTTTGAACACCTCTTTTTTCTAAAGATGGAAGTCTCTGGTAAAAGCGTCATGCACGTTTCACGTTCATCGGTGCGGAAAAAACTAAAACACCCGACCGCAGTTATGAGGTGAATAGAAGATAATATGGGATGGAGGGAAGGGGGGGGGGGGGGGGGGGGGCACCGGAAAATAACTGGCTGTGCATATTGTTACTTTTTACTTGCAAATAATATGAGAACAATATTGAGTTATATAACCTTTAAAAACTATGACTTCTTAAGAGGACAACTGATTGTACTTCCATTTGAGAATCTGTCTTTTGCAGTCACTTTAAACTCTTCTTTAAAGAGTGATTTCGAAATTGTGAAAATAATATTTATGCACACATGTGCCCTAATTTGTACATTACACTATAGTTTCGTAAACGCATATTTCTTTTAGGCTTTGCTAGGGCTGGTGACAGGTATGGATTCTGAAACCCCCGGTGCACCAGCCAGTAAACGCTCTATGGAATACCAATAATTAAAATCAACGTATTTTAGCATCTTGCGTCCTCTATTTTTAGCTTAATTAGATAGATTTTAAATCCCCTTCCATTTTCGCATTTTCCTCTTTTATTCGACACAGTGAGAAAATAACACATCGAAGACACTTAAGACTGCTTACGTCTAGGGATTCGAAAGCATTCCTACACAAAGCGCACTCCTACAAGCGACGCGCCATGTTTTCCTCTGGCACACAGCGCTCCGATTTGACATCACGCTCCTCCACTGCGGAGGCGTGGCGCCCCCGCCGGCTTCACGGCTTCCGTGTCGAATCATCTGCGTCGCTGTGCTTTTTTTGTGTGTTTAATTTCTGAGGCGCGTCCGCTTTTACCTTGAGCGGCGCGTGCTTTATGACATACATTCATGGCTATCTTTCGGTCACAACGCCGACGCCGCCTTTTCGCGTATTTTGACATGTAATAAGGCTTTCGCCTTAAAAAAAGTCAAAACACGTATTATTTGAATTAGTCATATTGGTATATGAAGGTTTACACGAGAAAATGTGTGTTTACTCCAATATACACTTCGTCTTTATGATAAAACATAGAAATTCGGCACAGTGCAACAAGGTGACTTGTCACACTCTTGTAAACATCTCCCGAATCTACGCCAGTACAATTGATTCCTACATAAAAACGTTTCTGATATCGCGCATTGGCAGGTCGCATATTTATATGAATTGATACCTTGAGTTATCTGCACGCAAGCATTGGCTGAAAAGTAGTTAAAATACGGACTGTTAGAGTCTTTAAAATTTTCACAATGTAACATATTCGTGGTAGGACGTATAAAAAGTATTTACGGTCAATCCAACAAAGTACGCAGTAAGATAACATTTGTTAGCTGACAAATGGCATGATTTTCGAGACAACGTAAAAAAGGTAATTTCTAATACAAAAAAAATGCGAGTAGCGTTTAAAGGAAATATAAATTGTTCGGCCAACACCCATTTCATCGTGCGTTGAATATCATCGGGAGTCTCACTTACTAATTGCACCCGTATCAAGTTGCAATTATCCGTAAAAGTTCAACCTAATTTACAAAACAATGTGTACATGTTCATTAGTTAAAACGTATTTACTACTTTATCTAAAACTAATTACATGTAGGAAAAACACGCAAGTGTTTACTTTACAGGTGTCCGATCAAGGTTCTGCGATTTTATTTTTCGGTATTTGAATATTCGCACGCAATTAAAATGGGATTATCGCGCGTTTTTGCTTTGTGCATTTAATTGTGCAACACGTGTACGCGTCGTGCATTCACGTTCAGTTACTGAGTTACTCGTGTCAGTGACATCCCTCTCTAAAATCACGAAGCGTGTTTAGCATTTAGGAAAATGGCTCGTTATTTCAGACCTCTTGCAACTATTTCATCACTTCCGCTATGATTTGCATTCGCTTTTCGTGTGTGTTTCTACAACACCGTACCTTTACTTCAACGCTTCGTATTACTTGCGCTAATATATTATTTACGAAAAGCAGTATTTGCCGCAGAAAGCAAACGACCTGCTCTAGTGCCTGATTTTGGAAAACATATATTCACTTCATAGCTCAACATATATTCCTGCGGTCAGCTGAACATATTGCAGTGGCAAAATGCGCTCTGGGCCGGAGTGTTTATAATGTATTCGCGCTAAAACTCACTCCAGGAATGGTCACCCATTACAGCCAGCACGTTCACTCTATATACTATTGCCTCAAATAATTCGTGGAATGCCGGCGTATTTTATAGCTGTGCCCCACAAAACTGCAGTACTATACAAATCTTCACACTTCCTTGCAGCAAGAAAAAAAAGCAGGACGTAGCATAAATTTTGGCTTCTAGCGTCGTGATTTCTTCTCCTGCGTTCCTTTGGCTAATGTCGCATCACATTGACTGCAGAGCGGTACAAAGACGCTAGAAAAAAAAACGCGATGCCCTCCATTTCCTACGCCGTCAATGACCATAGAGTCTCTAACGTGGCAATAGTTTTTTTCTCAAATAGTCCAATCGCCAAAATCAAAATGTACACCGAGAGCACGCCAAAGAAACGCTTAACTAGTCACATGCTTGACAATCCAAGGGGCCTAAAGCTTGGGCCTAATACGGTTTTGCTCCGACGCGTTGGTGAGAGTAGCTTTTCTTCGACGCGTCCATGGCTTTTTCTCTGGCTTGGCACATAATTGCCAAAGTGTCCGACTTGAGCCAAAGACGCCACGATGTGAACCGAAGAGCGAGCCGGTGATGCTTAAATGTAGCACTTGTTTGGCAATTTAGGCTTAACTTTGCCATGTGAGAACCGAACAACCAGAAGTGAAAGCTTAACTTTGGCGCTTTTGTTTGGCGATTTAATTCCAAAGGTGACAGATGACAGTTATTTTGAGCGGCGAAGCCCAACTTTGGCGCTAGTTTGACACATAAGGGCCAAAATGCGCAGACACAGGTCAAGGAAGGTCAAGTTTGGCTCCACGTTGGCTTCTTTGAGCTTTTTAAGGTCCTAAATTAACAGACAAAAAACGAATTTTCTCGCAGCGAACTGTGCTACCTAGAGAGCTGATATTGGAGCTTCGAAGAGTACTCAAACTGCGGGGTTACGTTAGGTTCGTAAAAACCTTAACTATAGGTAACCTAAAATGTTGACCACAGAAATGTAAACTTGCGTGTTCTCGCTTGTGATCATGCTTGGATAATCTACTCCAGTTGAACAAATATGGAATGTCAATTTTCAATGACGGCAAATTACGGCCGCAGGTTCAATGCCGCAGCACTTACCTCAGAATGTAGGCTTCGAGAAGATCCGAGGAATTGAATGATCCATAGCAGAATAGGTTTGTTTTATATGGCTGTTCCTCTTGTACCTCGACCAATTACGAGCCAAACTCGCGCCACAACACCGCCCTCTCCTGGCAACCGGGAAGACTGCCAACATCTTGCAGTAGTTTTCAGGAGCTTAGTATTCTTTTTCTTATTTTTTGAACAGGTTTCGGCAGGAGCTCACAATGCTTTTTTTTAGATTGAACTGAGCGAAAAGACGTGCTTCGCTTTATTATTGATTACAAAACGTGAATACGAAGAGTAAGCCGTAACACGTGTGTCATAGATAGACCATGTCTAATCATTAAACAAGAAAAAAGATAGTTCGGTCAGAATAACAAATTAGACTGAGACAAGTTATCTCTCTTGTTGAGATACACGTGAAATGAATGCAAGCTTATCAAAGGGAGTCGGTCACGAAGAGACTAAACTTACTTTCGCATTCGATGTAAAGGAGCTGCGGATGTAAATTTTGCTGCGGCGAAGAAGGTCACAGCTGACTTAATTGAAGCACGTGTTTAAGACCAGTTTTAATTGATTCCTGTTTGAATAAGCCGTCTATAATTGCAAGACTACAATTGTTACGCCTTGCACGTCTTTAAACGCAGATAAGAATGTGCCCTGCCAAGCATCAGTTATATTCTTATTCAACCCAAGAAAGACTTTTTTTGGGGGGTCGCTTTGTAATATGTGTTAAGATAGCCGTCAACACCGTGTACGAACTTGAAGAATATGAATTGTCTTATGAAAAAAACACAAACCTAAAAAGCCTAGTGAAGGAACGGTCATAAAGGGACGTGCCCTGACACAAGCAAACTCGCAATCGGATGCTACAAATCTACGCTTGTACTGCTCGACAGTCAAGAAACTTTTACTCGACGACAATCGAACATTAAAATAATTAACTGCTATGTTACTAAGTCAGGACATATGTATGTTCAATAAGGTTGCTAATCTTGCACAGCGCTTTTTCTGTGAACATTTGCTTTAGACCGCCCTTACGTGTAACGTTTTCTTGTCGTTTCTTCAATATACGCGGAAAAGCGTCGATCGAAATTACAGCGAGCAGAAATTCTAACCCAAAACGTTTTGTGAGGGGTTCTCTGCCATCCCCTGAAAGGGCGCAATACTAACATTATGCAACCTTTTTGAGTTCCGAAAAGTGCTTTTTCTTGTTGCTTCTCTTTTGGGACTGCGTGCCGAATGAGAAGCCCGATGCAAAATCGCCCTTTAACTGAAGTGAGTATCACGGCGTAGATATTGCGCAAATATTTTGTTTAGGGGCAAGGAGGGGGGATGTGAAAGGTGTTTTTTTACTTCTTTTTGTGACGAATGTATAGAATTTAGGCAACTAAAAATGATTTGAAACGATCCGTGTCTCTACAAGTCATTCCTAAGCAAGCTTCTACTGCGGGTGCCGATATAAGAGCCTGTTTTAAAATTGATTCTAAGTTAAAATGTGCCACGCGACGTAAAAACTGCGCTAAAGTTTTTTCTTCTTCTTGCTTTTTTTTAATTTTTTTTGCGGGGGGATTATTTATTTTGTTCTTTGCGTGTTTTACCCAGGTATCCAAAAACATTTTTTCTTTAACTTCAGTGTCCCTTTAAAGGTTGGGCGTAACTCTTCTGGTGTTGGTCAAATATTGTCAAATTTATAGCCCTTCAAGCACAACAACGCTGCACTTATACTTCCCTCAGTTGGCTCAAAGCGCCAACTAATGTCCCTTCGAACAATAATCAATTGAGAAGGGCGAATTATAACCTTTTTTAATAAACATATTGTCTCAAATTCAAAACAGATAATAGCGTTTCTTTTTTTTTCTCTAAACATTAATATCGGTTGTTTTCCCTGGCTGTTTACCCTGCGCTGTAATGTTAAATTCCTATGAATTTTTTTTAATTTAGTTTAAAAAATGTAAGTACAAATACTAATATGTAGCCTTGCTAACATGTTCAATTGGCTCGTGTTGAGTTTATTTCATATCCAGAGGAACAATAGAGTCAGAGGTAGAATATTTAATGAGATAACTGATGAGTCAATGTTTCACTTTGTTTCAGGCTTATCTCGTCTAATACTAAACTTAGAAGAGTGATAAGTTTACGTGGCATATTTAATGTTAAAATAAAAAGACGGTTGGAGGTTTTATTATACACTTTTGTTCAAAACTTATGTGGTAAAACTAAGGAGTTTGTGAGCAAATGTTTTTATCAAACAGGATGTTCAATTTTAATTCGAACATCTTGTTTTTAGTATGGGTTGAGAGTCGGACAGTTTTAGCTTTCAGCATGTCTTTATCACAGTCTCGTCGGACATTAGATGACGTGATAATTGACACGTTTAGCTGATTAATTAACTAAAATATTTCAGTTAACTTTTATTTTTGGTTAAAGGGGACAGGATCATGTTGCAGTATTAATGACAATCATTATTAGAGGCCAGACCAGTTTAGAAAAAAATCCTTGAAAGTTAAGATGATAACGCAATTAATGCGAAGGTGCAAGCTGGCTGGACAAGAATGGCGATAACAATCAATGGGGCCATAAACTCGTCAAGCACAAAGTTATAGCCGAAAGTTCGCGGAGCGCGCCGATTGGACATCGGCGAAAAAAAGCGCGAAGTCATCGTCGTGATAGGCCAATCGGACTCTCCGTCAACTTCGGCCCCAACTTTATGTTTGACGATTTTAGAGGCCTTGGAGAAGGGGAACAAGATGTTTAGAAATTTATGTTTGGCAAGCTTTGTCTCCTTTGTTCCCCTTCTCCAGGGATTATTATCGCCCGAAAAAGTAATGGCTTTACAAATTATTTACGATCTCCGTAAATTTACCAGCACGCTCCACTTCCACGAATGAAAATATTTATTGATCATTCATCGCATATTTTCGCCCGATTAAAAATTGCACTCAAAAAGAGCGTCGCAAGCCCTACCCACTACGACGCTTGGGAAAGTGACGTCGTCGTTTAAATCACTATCCCGGCAGCGTGTCCTTGGTCGGTGCGCTGAGGACACAAGTGACGACGTCACCTAAACGGACTACTACGTCTCTCTTCCACGCGTGCTTGTGGGCAGAGCTGGATGCGCTCTTTTGGCGCACAATTTTGAAATCAAGCCGAAAAAAGGCGAAAATGGATAAATGAATATCTTAAAAAAACATTACCGTTTCGCAATTTTTTTTTTAATTTGTCTGGCCTCTAACAATAATTACCGTCAATGCTGCAATTTTAACGTGACCCCTCGAATTAATAATTAAAAAGTGAATTAAAAATTGTTGCTAATTAGTGAACTTATCATGGCGATTATTCCCTCATCAAAAACCGCAAAGCCAATCATAACAAGCACTTAAAAGCCAGAAATCTGAAAAAACTTTCGGCCTGTTTTTTTTAACATTGAGTATACTATTTAAAATTAACATTCGCCTCACATTAATATAAAGAATATAAAACACTATTAATATTGTATTGTTAGTTATGTTAATAATATCCTAATCAGGACTAAATTATTCAGCCCTCTAATGTCACAAAACAAAGTGTGTTACCAAGACCACTGTTTAACTTTGTGCAGCTATCTTTAATGAGTGAAAATTTCTTTTTGTCATAATTGAAGATGGCCGTCGTGGATGGGAGCCTTTAGTAAGATCGGGTATCCGACAGACAAGTTTGCAAATAAACACAATTGAAAAATATCTTAAAACGTTTGAAACAAATTAAAATCCTTCGTAAATGATTTATGCGGCAGAATTTTTTAAAACCATTCATTATTCATATAACACTGAGATCCAAATGCACCTGTACGCAGTACAACCTAGCTATGCGATGTTTGGTCTAGAAACAAATGGTGAGGCTAGATCGTTAAATATATAGCAAGATTTTTTTTTTTTAATTGCTCGCGAAATTTTAGCATAAAATAGGCGATACTGACTGGCAGAGTGAGCTTTTAGGCAGTCTTTAGAATTCAACCTTACCTACGTTTTAAAGGCATCTCAGGTTACCTTTACCCGAGAGAATAAATTTTGAAACTAGAGCTTTTGTGTCGGTTTTAGTTATTACCATAATAAGCTTATGATTACCAGCAAAGCTTTAGGAGCCTGATGTTATAACTTATTTCTCTATACTTCGTTTCAGCTTAGGTTCGAGCACGGCCGATGCTATGAGCCGAAGGACCGATCAAACAGCGAAAGAGGCACAACGTCATGGCGTGCTTTCTGCAGTCGATAGGACCAGCGAGTATTCGCCGTCTCTCGGTGCGTGCTCCTCCGCCGGCTAGTCCTATCAAGCGCAGAGAGCACGCCATGACGTTGCGCTTTTTACGCTGTTTGATTGGCCCTTGGGCTCATATTTTGGCCGCGCTCGGACATAAGGTGAAATGAAGTATAGTCTGCATCGAGCCGTTGTTTTAATTTTTCGGTTCAGAGAGTAGAAAAAAATGAATGATCAATTAAAAAACTATTTTTTTTTCTAAGCATTGCCGAGTCCCCGAAATAAGAGCTCAAGATCGAACCCTGATCAGAGTACTGTTACACAGACACCGACAGCCCAAGAAAACGTAGGTCAGTCAAATTTCGAACCAAGGAGCCGGATCATAATGAGCCCCTCATTATGTTCAGACTTCTTGATTTGAAATTTGATTTCCTGCGTTCTTCTCGGCTAAGGTCCTAATCTCAGCTGCAGAGCGACGATGACAGTCCCGGGCACGGTGGAAAAAGAAAGGGGTGTCTGAACGAGGTTAGTCTTTGTGGCTAATTTTCAGACGGTTCGATGGCGTTCCAATCGACGCGCGCGCTCGCCCACCCGCTCGCCCGTCCGCTTGCGCACGGGTCGTAGGGCTTTGTAAATGTAGGTACGAATAAGAACGATATCTTACAAAAAGACGCAATGCACCTGTGCACTGCGTCTATATTTTGTTTTAGCTGAAGTCCAGATGCAGCCAACGGTGTACGAGCCGACTAGACCATTCGGACAGCGTCAAAAGCGTAATGCATCATGGTGTTTGTCAAATTTCTGTACGTGTTCTATGGGAACGCGAAAGAACAGCACGCGACAACACAGCTCGCGACAAAACAGCGCGGCCAAAAACAGCACGGCCAAAAACAGCAAGCGTCAAAACAGTGCAGCGACGAAGCAGCAGGCTTCAAAGCAGCACGCGACGAAACAGTATGGTGTCAAAACAGCGTGGCGTCAAAACTGAATAACGTCAAAACAGCATGGCTTCAAAGCAGCTGCGCGACAGAAGAGCACGTGCGAAAACCTCACGCGATAAAACAGCACAGTAACAAAGCTGTGCACAAGTAAATGCGTGCTGTTTTTTCGCTATAGGACACATTACTAGCAGCGCGCGCCTAGATTAAGTACTTATTACTAACGGGTTCACCGGAACATGTATTGCCGTCACATTTTATTATCTCCCGTTATATGAATTTATAATATTGCCTGCGTCATTAAGTTTTATTACCACTTATAACTTTTCGTGCATGTTCAGTAATATAAAACCTTCCTATCGCACTCTAATCAAGCTCAATTTCTTCCGGGTTTTTAATGACTGATTGATTGTTAATTCGATAACGTTTTATATTGACACAAATGCGCTACCCTATCTACCCACAGAAAGAGTTAAAAGATCACACTTTACGAGTTTAGTGGAGCATCTGAAGGAATATTTATTTGACATGCGCTCTCGGATTACATATAGCTTACACGCAGTAAGAAAAGCTACCTGCGAAAAGAGTGTCATTGAGGGTCTGGGTGTCATACTGGGACAGGACCTGCCATAGTCTTTGGGAAATTCTCCCGCATGGCTTTGAACCAAATCGGGTTCATCCTTTTTGGCCGTCGATAATATTCTGCTGTGTGCTACTCTGCTCGGTCTTCAAGGCTCGATGAATTGGTTTTTTCGTGCGTGCGGTTTCGTTACTGTGCTGTTTTGTCGCGTGTTGCTTTGGCACGCGCTCTTTTGTCGCGTGCTGTTTCTACGCGTGCTGTTTAGTGGTTGTGTTGTTTTGACGCGGTGATGTTTTGACGCGTGGTACTTGTCCATGTTGCTTTGTCGCGTGCTCTTTTTTTTTGTGTGTGTGGACTGTAAAAAAATATCCCGTCAAATTACTGAAATTGCCAGTTAATGTTTGATGCCGCTACAATTTGCGTTGTGTTGCATCACGGTCACAGCATTAACTAGGTATAACGTGCATGACAGTAATGAGGCGCTACGGTTTTTGCCCGTAACTTGACCCGTAGAAGCGAGGCCGAAAAAAGTAACTCCCATGCTCGTGATCCACAGATACGGGAATTGTTCCGGCATCAAAAATTAGCGGGTGTGTTGTCCGTAACTTGCGACGGCAGAAAACCGTAACACTTAATGACCGAGCTGCACGTGATGTGCAACGACGAAAATCGTTCCGGCATCGAAAATTAGCTGGCGTGTTTTCCGTAACTTGCACGGCAAAAAACCGTAAATTTCAATCACTGAGCTGTACGTGATGCGCGACGACAGGAATCGTTCCTACATACAAAATTAGCTCGGCGTATTGTCCACATCTTGCAGCGACGGCCAGAGCCTGTTGAACTGCTAGCAGTGACTTAACAAAACGGACGTTTCAGTGAACAATAAATATAGCATTTTACTGCTATATTTATTGTTCACTGAGATGTCCGTTTTGTTAAATCACTGCAGCTAGCAGTTCCAACAGGCTCTGGCCATTGCTGCAAAGTGCGGACAACACGCCAGCTAATTTTTAATGTCGGAACGATTCCCGACGTCACGCATGACCTTCAGCTCAGTGATTGAGAGTTACAGCTTTCTGCCGCTGCAAGTTACAGACAACACGTAAACGAATTTTTAAAGCGGGAACAATTCAAATTAAATATCTAGTGCCCAGGGAATGTGACTAGGCTGTGGGCCCAAGTTACTTGCAGGAGTTTATGCCAGCTGCGCATCCCAGAGATTAACAGCTGCTTAAACACTGTGTTAGAAATTTCAAGGAAGTGCACACAAGATACAGTATTAAGTAAAACATGTTCATACCTTTATTCTTAAGAAATAATTAGTGGGCCATGTCCAGCTTTCATGTGGAAGGCAATCTCTAATTTTCTCAGCAATCAAGTCCATATGAAGAATTACAGAACCTGGAAAGCAAAACAAAAAATGTGGAATGTGGTTAGGTCGTGAACAGAATGTGATGACAGAATAAACCACCCAATTTCCGCAAACTATGAGTTACATGTAAGCGCATTGAAGGAGGCTCAGCTGAACTCTGGCGGGTACTAAGCAGTGAAACCAACTTGTGACTTATGATAGGAAACCATTTCAACAAGGGAAGTTAGAAAAATGCCTTTGAAGACAGAATTAGCCGCGTCCGATGAGTTACTTCAAGCCTGTTGTCACGAGTTAATTTCAGAAGTTACTGCCAACTGTGCCTCCCAGACATAATTAAACACCGTGTTAGTAGGGTTGTGTGAATATTCGGAATTTCGAACAGTAGTTTCGAATAATACACTATTCGATATTCGCTTTGAGAAGGACTGCACTATTCGTGCTTTTCGAAGTGTTGGTTGCGGCGGGCTAGTCCCGTTGAGTGCGCTTCTTACCGAGCGCCAGTTGCACTGCGGAGAGGCAATACCCCCGAAAGCGAGCTTCGCGTGTGTTGCCTCTCTGCATTACATCAATGCTCGGTAAGAAGCGCACTCAACAGGATAACCCGCAAAAATGAACACTTGGGAAAGTAGAAATATCACAATTGCGTGCTTGGAAGAAAAGCATAGTACATTGAACGCGGGATGGTGCACGCGTGCCGGCTGTATTTGAAAATAAATGGAAGCTTTGTGAGTGTGTATATCTACTTCGTAGTAAAAGTTTCAAAATTAAACTGACTGTTATGCAAGAGTATACAATATTAGGCAGAGATGCCCTTACAACCTGTGTTCCTCATGCGCGACTCATTCTTTTAGAGCGCAGCTCTTAGGCGCCCGTTTCCCGCTTGAGTGGCGTCGGCGTAATCGCGCGTTGCATTATGGGAAGTTTCCCATAATGACGTCACGAGGGTTACCCTCGTGACGGTTACTCTCACGGGGGTTTCGAGGGTTATCCTCACGAGGGCTACCCTCACGAGAGTCCCGAGCGTTACCCTCAACAGGGTTGCGAGTTAAGGCCCGTTCACACTCTTGCGACCTCTTAAACCTGGGTTCCTTAAAACTTCTTAAACCAGAGGACACACTGGCGCCGTCCATTGGGTAGCAGTGTAAACTCGGCGGTCCAGCATATTTTTTTATTTCTCTTGCGCATTATCCTTTCTTTCTTGGCTCGAAAAACTTTTGTCAATGTTATTAACGAGCCTTTCTATGGGTATTACGCACATTTGACCTCGGAAATCTCGCAAAACCTTCGCTCTTGTGAAATGCAGTTCAAGGGTCACCGCATAGATGGCGCCACAATGCCAGTGTGTTCCCTCGTTCTAAAAACATTTAAGAAGTTTTAAGAGATCTCGTCTCTCTCAGTCGTACTCGGTCGCAAGAGTGTGAACGGGCCTTTAGTTACCCTCGAAAGGGTTACCCCCACGAGGTTTACTCTCACGAGGGTCACCCTCACAAGGGTTATGAGAGTTACCCTCACGAGGGTTACCCTCACGAGGGTCACCCCCGAGGTCACGTGACCCCCCCCCCCCAAGGTCACTTGACCTCAGGCAGTCACCTATCCCTCAGTACCCTTCCATCCTCCTCCTCAAGAGCGTCGCTCTAATCCGGCGTTACTGGAAATTGTAAAAGGCTTTCATTTTTTAACTCAAATGAAAAAAGAGTATTTATATAGCAAGATTTGTAAATTCAGTCAATTGGGAATCTCCATAGGATTCATTTTATGCCAAATCCATCGTTTACTCTTATCCCAAGACATCAGCACTTCTGAGGTCACAGTTCATAAATATAGATATAATGTACTTGGCTTATAAACAAACAAGTGGAACAACCTTCACGAGTTTAGCTGGGTTTTCGTCTAAGCATTATGCAATGATAGTAAAAAGCGTGGAAAAACTATTCGATATTCAAATAGAAAATATTCGGCCAATACCTCTATTCGCTTCGAACTCAAAAATCTACTGTTCGCACAAGACTATGTTTTAGTAAGAAATTTCAAGCAGGTGCACGTAAGATGCAGTACTAAGTGAAACATGTTCATACCTTCATTCTTGAGAAGTAATTAGTGGGCCACGTCCAGCTTTCATGTGGAAGGCAATCTAACTTCCAGAGCAATCAAGTCCCCATGGAGAACTACAGAACCTGGAAAACAAGAAAAAAACAAAATGTGAAATGTGATTAGGTTATGAACAAGAATGCGTTGACAGAATAGACCTCCCAATTTCGGCGAACTACGAGTTACATGTAAGCGCATTGCAGGAGCCTCATCTTAACTCTGGTGGGCACTAAACAGTGAAACCACCTTGTGACTTATGATATGAAACCATTTTAACAAGGGAAGTTCGAAAAATGCCTTTAAAGACAGAATTGCCACATCCAATGAGTTTCTTCAAGCCTGTTGTCACGAGTTAAGTTCAGAAGTTTCTGCCAACTGCGCCTTCCAGAGATACTTAAACACCGTGTTAGTAAGAAATTTCAAGCAAGTGCACATATGATGCACTACAAAGTAAAACATGTTCATACCTTTATTCTTGAAATAATTAGTGGGCCACGTCCAGCTTTCACGTGGAAAGCGATCTCTAACTTCCTGAGCAATCAAGTTCATATGGAGACTACAGAACCTGGAAACCAAAACAAAAAAAATGTGGTATGTGATGACAGAATAAACCTCCCGATTGCTGCAAACAATAAGTTACAGGTGAAATGAGTGCAGTGCAGGAACCTCAGCTTAATTTTGGCAGACACTAGACAGTAAAACCAACTTGTGACTTATTCTACGAAACCATTTTAGCAAGGGAAGTTTGAAAATGCATTCGAAGATAGAGTTGCCGCATTCAATGAGTTTCTTCAAGCCTGCTGGCACAAGTTAATTTCAGATGTTACTGCCAACTGCACCTCCCAGGGATAAACAGGCGCGTGAACACCGTGTTAGTAAGACATTTCAAGGAAGTGCACACAAGATGCAGTAGAGAGTAAAACACGTGCATACCTTTATTCTTGAGAATTAATTAGTGAGTCACGTCCAGCTTTCATGTGGAAGGCAATTTTCATAACTTCCAGAGCTATAAAGTCCATATGAACAACTACAAAACTTGGAAAACAAATTGTGGAATGTGGTTAGGTTTTGAATAGAATGCGATGACAAACTAAACCTCCCGATATCTGCAAACTATGAGTTTTAAGTAAGTGCACTGCAGGTGCCAGTGTGATTTAAGAAAGTGCACCTCCTAGAGATAAACAGGTGCTTGAATTTCGAGGAAGTGCACACAAGATGCAGTAGGGAGTAAAACACGTGCATACCTTTATTCTTGAGGATTAATAAGTAGGTCACGTCCAGCTTTGATGTGGAAGGCAATCATCATAACTTCCAGAGCAATCAAGTCTATATGAACAACTACAGAACCTGGAAAACAAAAAAAATGTGGAATGTGGTTAGGTTCTGAATAGAATGCGATGACAAACTAAACCTCCCGATATCTGCAAACAATGAGTTTCACGTAAGTGCACTGCAGGTGCCAGAGTGATTTAAGAAAGCTGTAAACCCAAATGAAATTACTTGAAAGGGGCATGGACACATGAATTAGGCAAGTTAGAGTATTTGTTACATGACAGCACCATAGGTTATCGGACATACACAAAACATTTCAGAATATTTAAAACTCCAATAATTACAAAGTTTTTTTTTTATTGTTCGTCGTTTTTATCTGGTGACTAGGATACCTTGACACAACTCCTACTGTGGCGACGGCAGCTCGTCCATAAACCACGTGACTCTGATTGAGACGTTAAACACTCTCTTTCGTTGTTCTCTACCCGCCTTCGCCAAGCCACGCATGTCCGTTACTCAGGCTCTGTACCTGTTTCTTCTTCTGCCGTCTCCCTCCAAAAGTGACGTTGAATTCAAAGGAGCAAGCTCTGCCAGATATTCCAAAACTTGGGAGGGAGAAGTGAGATAAAGGAGCACGCTGGGCCGAGGGACGCCTGGGCGCCTTCTGATCCAAGCCTGGAAGTGCATACAAGAGATCTACAAGTGGCACCGCCTCGCCGCTTGGGACTGACTAGGGACACTAAAGGGACAAGGCAGATGTCGTCACCGACGCCTGAAAACATGGCTGGCTCGCTGAATAGGTGGATTCGAGGGTCCCGCAACTAATCATATTTTTTGTGAAACTAATGCGTTCTTTGATAAACAAATTTATCAGTTTTATAGTAACATGTAATGGGCTTCAGTGACATACTTAGATTTCATTTTTTCCATTCCTGAGAAGTCTAGAACCAGTTGAATGCTAAAATAATTTCTACAGCTGTTTTTTTGTTTTAGACGCACACACAGTGGCGTCACGAGGGTCAGCGGCACCCGGGGCGGTAGCTCGCCACGAACCCCCCCCCCCCCGCTCTCACCGGGCCCTGCCGAGACTCCCCCCCCCCCCCCCCGCTATCGCGTGACCCGCCGCGACTTCCCCCCCCCCCCCGCTCTCTCGTGGCCCGCCGCGACACCCCCTTGAGCGCTGCACCCGGGGCGGTCCGCCCCCCCCCCCGCCCCCCCCCCCCTTGTGACGCCACTGCGTACACATAAACAATTGTTTATATGTACGCGAAATTAATGCTTAATCTATTTAGTATGTTGTTATTGCCGCAACAATTTCTTGTTCCCCCCCCCCTCATAATGCATTCCACGAGAATGCCCTTGAGGGTAATGAACTTGAACTTGAGCTGAAGTAACTCCCATGAAACATAGTGTGGATTTTTATGGTGCTCTAACAAGTGATCCTACTCGTCAATATAACTAGGATAAAAATTTATGGTGACTAAACTTGTAGTTTGGCTTGTTAATATGTCACAAAGGAAACATAAAAAACAGGTACGAATAAAAGTGACTCGGAAAACAAAAGGATCACTCAGTGGAGGTTTGCTACCAGGAATTAAAAATAAAACACAAAACATAGAAGACAACTTAAATCATATGGCACCACTTATCCCACATGAATATCAGTTTGTGTATTGACCAGAGAAGGGGAGCGAAAAAAAAACGCTAGAAAAGGAGACACCTCCAGGTGCATTGTGTGGTGGGAACAATATATGATCCGCTTTTGCATAGCCTATGCAGGTCAAGCAAAGCCCTATATCAAAGACAACACTTGGTGTCGTGTGAACATTTGGCAGTACAGTTACCAGATGCGGTTGCATGACAGAGTTTAATAAGATCACATAATTGCAGGCTATCAGGATAGAATCACAAGGATACGTGTAAGCTGGTGAAATTTCGGCTCTTGACAACAACAACTGCTTCTTCATCCGATCCATCTCTTTCTTAAAAAAGGATCTTGATTACCTTCAACCAATAAACAAAAGCAAGCATCCTCAGCATTCACATGAGGTAGGTGGCACAGGGTGATTACTTGTTGTGTAGTACGTACCATAGAAATAAACCAGATATGCAAATGGTGAACTGTGAACTTATAAATAATGTGTCACTTCCGTCTTTTTTTTCTGTTTTTGTCGAAAATCAAATTATTTACAATCTTTCTTATCTGAGCCACTTATGCACAATTAAAAATGGAGGCAACCAGATTTGCGAACATATGGAAAAAAACCATTTTCCTTGTACCAAACCCCACTCCAAGTACAAATCTTGGCTAATAGAGTAGCCTACAATTGAAATAAAGTAGTGCTGTATCCTGCATGACCAAAGATGCACAAAGGCGCTTGCCCAGTGTGATGCAGATGGGCGCTGTGGGAAGCTCTTCGAGTTCAACATTGAAGATGCGTGTTGCATTCTAAAAGTAAACAATGATGCAGTTGATTTTCAAACCATATCATTATCTGAGAATGTTTCAAAGGCAAGAAAGCACAAGTGGCTAATGTTTTTATGCACTAACAGACAAAATGTAATCATCAGTGGTGAAACTTACAAAAGAACTGCTTGTAGCAGTTATTGTAGCAAAAACATGGCTCTTGTAGCACACATTTCATTTCATTTATTTCACACTGCAAACTTAAGGACATGACGTCCTGAAACCAAGAGCATACGCAACTGAAAACGGCACAACCAAGTACTGGGGCAGGATATCACTAGCAGACAATAGTTGCTTGAACGACTGCAAGCTGAAGTATTCAAATAACGAACCTGCAGCAAAAAGATGTCCGAGCGCTCCATCATGGCTGTGGTAGCGTGCCTCGAATGACTGGCGTGGGATAGCGGCTTTTGTAGAGGCATCGTAGCTGAAGACCAGTGTTGGTAGGCTCCTAATGCTCCCAACTTGAAATCCACCAAGATCGATGGGTCCCGGGAGCCACTGGTTTCCCGTGGTTGGCTCGAGAACGATCGATTCCGTGGCGTCCTGTGGTTCGTCCAGCATATGGGCCCCGTCATTGCTGGCGATGCTTAGAAGTATAATCTGCAGCAAAAAGATGCGTGAGTGCTTCATCACGGCTGTGGTAGCGTGTACCCCACACTTGAGCTTTTGGAGCAGGCGATTCCGGTTTATCACATTGTAAAAAGCGATGCAAGTACTATAGAAATTCCCGCAGTTCCTCACAGTGGCATAAAAACTATTATAACTGCAATTATAACACACAATTATTCGCAGCAAAAAGATTGCTGTTGGAAGTGTTGTAATAAAAGGGGATAGAAAGCAAAAACACAGAACTTTGGCAAGGACCTCATTGCCTTTAAATCTCGATGCAATTACTAAATCAGTCCCATCTTCGACAACTGCAAAGCAACGAAACTATTTTAACATAGCGAATAAACCACACGTCACAACAAGCATTTTCCCCTAAAATTAAAATAATGGAAGGAAGATTCATACGAGTGTTCCTGAAATAATCGGTGCCACCGGAACAATGATTGACACCACTCTTCCTCCCACGCAAGGCATCAATAATCGTTCCAGCTAATCAGAAGCTACTACAAAAGGGAAACTAAGGGTTGGAAATTCCTCTCGGAAAGTGGCCACTTTTCGCTTGAGCACATATTGTAATAGTCGCTTTTACATAGGCAAACACAAGCGAGTAACTCGGGGTTCCTCAATTTCATGAAATAACAAAATTGTTTTCGTCTATGGAAGCTCACCGTGGGACGGAAGTGGTTTGTGTACCTCAGTCCTATTTATTATCGAGCGGTAATACATCATATCTTCTGAAAGTATTTAATAAATCATAGCGGCCAAACTAGGTGGCATGTCGTCATCTCCTTCCAGCCAGCATCTAATTCAGAGCCTCAAGTAAGAGTGTGTTCAACTGCTAGATCAAGGTATGTGTTTATCGGCGCCATTAAATTGCAAAATGTTGCTGTTGGTTACGGGGCTACGGGTGGTTTTTCAACTTAAATTCGGTTATAAACAGATGCTTGAAGATTTTACGCGAAGAGTAAAATAACACTTTCCTATAGACACCATTTTTGTTCCGATAGGTTACGCATTTTTTACACGCAGAAAACTGTATAATTTGCCATCTTTAACGCCACCATTAAATTGCAAACGCATTCAATGGTTTAAGATGAACGCACTCTTACTTGAGGCTCTCTAGCATCTAATGACGTCGGTGGTGCCATCCCGTGGTATGTTATGCACGCACGGCCGTTGTTCGCACGGTAGGCCTACCTCACTGATCTCTTATATAGGGGCCTGGAAGGCGCTTAGCCTCGCTCCGAGTCGGGCGCGAGTGAAGCCATCGGAAGTTCGATGCTTGTCCCGGAAGTCGAGTGTTTGCTGGGTTCTATAGAACATTTAGTTAATGTTTTGGTTCACGCTTTCTTGCACTTTTACGTGGGTTTTAATAATCCCTTTTAGTAATCAATCTTGAGAATGAGGCATTTGAACTTGGGGCATGTACACTTAATCAACTAGAATCTCGAAATTCTCACACATCAAATGGCTTCCAAGAAGACTTCTCGGGCCTGCATGAACTGTTATTGCGCAACAAGCAGGCTCTCTTGATATAACAAAAGCAAATCAAGCGCTTTGGACACTGTTTGGCCCACCGCTCGTAAGAGTGGGAAAGCCTGTCAAGCGCTCACTTCCGGGACAAACCGCTTACTTCCGGTGGCTTCGTACCTGTTCGCTCAATGCGCCATCCAGCCCCCTAGTGGAGATTAGTGGCCTACCTCGAAACAAACTGCCATAGACAAGAACTTTTTTTACACAAACTCACTGATCTCTATGACAATTGTTCGATCGCGCATGCCCGCTCCGAGTGCGGCCACCAGACGGACAATCTTGCATGTCGAAAAATCGCGTTTTTGGAGCGTAGCGGAGGCTGGCCGCAGCGTGCTGAAGACACGTTTTCTACTCGTTACGTCGTCATTCGTCAAAAACGTTTTTTTTTTTTTAAACCCTGTGTAAGCCGGATACTTGCTGATGAGAACACGTGTAAATTATTACGGAAGCGCAGTGCCGCAAGAAAAAGGCACAACTCGTCGAAAGCAAGTTTCAGCCGGTCTTGCGGCATGATCAAAGCTTCCTTGGCATGCTGAAGCGCTGAGTCTCTGTGCCTTCGCACGCTTGGATATCGATCAAGAATCGGTGCCGCGGCAAAGTTTTGAAGGTGTGTCGCGCATAGATGTCTTTGCATCATATATCGGCTAAAGAGTTCTGGATCGTCCAGATGTTCAGGCGAGTTGCTGTCAATAAAGGGGGAAAGCAATATGTACAGTTGCTCTTATGCACTATTAACCATGCCTATGTTCCAAATCTACTCTAATAGATCACATAGCACAAATAGAGCAACGTTGTAGAGCAAGGCGGGTTTTCGAAGGCAAAAATACAAGACGGCGAGAATGAAAATCTTTGAAAGGCGGTCCATATGGTCGTGTGCATTCTGTTGACTAATCACAATAGGGCGAGCCGTTCTCAAACGTCAAGTGAAATTAAGTAGGTTGATAATGAGACAGCGCTGATCACTGATGATGAGCTGTTGTGCGCGGTATTCTCTGAACCGTCTAACAATGGAAAAAAGACGTACCTTCCCCCTCTTCCGTCGCCACTTAGTTACAAATACAGTCGTCAGAGTAAAGTAAAACGCTGCTCCAGAGGCACATACGGCTACAGGCACATTGCACTCGCAAAACACATCAACACGGTGTCGATTCTTGACCGGCATCCAAGCGTGCGAAGGCATAGAGACGCAGCGCTTCGGCGTGCCAAGGAAGCTTTGAACACGCCACGAGACCGGCGAAACTTGCTTTCGACGAGTTGTGCCTTTTTTCTGCGGCACTGCGCTTCCGTAAAAATTGTCACGCGTTCTCAACGGCTGTGAATGACGACGAACGAGTAGAAACCGTGTCTTCAACACGCTGCCGCCAGCCTCCGCAACGCTCCAAAAGCGCGCTTTCTCAACATGCAAGATTGCCGTCCGGTGGCAGCACACGGGCTGCAGCGATCAAGCGGGGTGACGCGATTCAGCAATTGTCCTAAACATCAGTGTATAAACTAGAGAAAACACGACATGCTCTCTTAAATTCAGTACGCGAGAGCGCTCATTTTAATTATTCAACGAGCGCGGTTCAGTGTTTCATGTTAAAATCTGATTTCCCCGGTTCTTACCGCACCCGAAAGCGAAAGGGTGACGGCGCCCGAAAGCAAAAAAGGTACGAACAGAAAGAGTTCGGGGGAGCACACTCAGCCCAGAGCAAACCAAACACCCATGGCGACGAGCCCTGTGCCTGCACACGTCCATCGAGTCGAGTCTGATGCGTGGATAGGTTTCCCTCGTGCAACTGAGTCGGGAAGCTAAAGCAAACAATTTAGCGCGTTTTCTGACTCAGCCCGCGCTATTGCGTTAAGTTACGCGTCTTTGATTCCTTCCCCAGGTAGCACCGAGTTCTGGGCCAAAATTTGACTTTTGTCTGGGAGTTTGGGGCATTAAAAAGCCCAAAAAAGCCAAAGTAGAGCCAAACCTGACCTTCCTTGGCAAGAGTCTGGGTATTTCGGCCCGAATTCGCCAAACAAGTGTCAAATTTAGGCTTCACTGCCTAGTAGTTTGGCTGTCATCTGGCATATTTGAGCCTAAATCGCCTAACAAATGCCAGAGTTAGGCTTACTGCCCTGTAGTTCGGCTGATATTTGGCATTTTTGGGCCAAAATTGCCAAACAAATGCCAAAGTTAGGCTTCACTTTTTGATAGTTCGGCTGTCATCTAGCACCTTTGGGCCAAAATCGCCCCAGATGTGCCAGAGTTAGGCTTAGTGGCTTGTAGTTCGGCTGACATCTGGCATCTTAGGGCCAAAATCGCCAAACAAGTGCCAAAGTTAGGCTTCACTTTCCTATAGTACGGCAGTCATCTGGCACCATTGGGCCAAAATTGCCACAGACGTGCCAGAGTTAGGCTTACTTCCTTGTAGTTCGGCTGAGACCTGGCATTTTTGGGGCAAAATCGCCAAACAAGTGCCAAAGTTAGGCTTCATTTTCTGATAGGCTCTCATCTGGCATCTTTGGGCCAAAACCAGAGAAAAGCCAAACTTTGGCAAGTCCCAAATACCGAAATTAGGCGTTGCTCTGGAAGTTATGGCTGAAATATGGCACCAACTTTGGCGCTCCTCTGGCGGACCAGAGAAACGCCAAACCTTGGCACGCCCCGAATTCCCAGATTAGGATTTACTATGGCAGCTATGGCTCAAGTATGGCACTAACTTTGGTGCTCCTCTGGCGGACCAGAGAAACGCCAAACCTTGGCGTGCCCCGAATTCCTAGATTAGGATTTACTATGGCAGTTATGGCACCAACTTTGGCACTCCTCTAGCGTACCAGAGAAGAGCCAAACATTGGCATGCCCTAGGATCGCCCAACTAAGGCTATAGTTAGGCACCGTACTTTGGCACTGATGAGTGCCATGGTGCAAAAACCTAACTGCGCCAAAGTTGGGCCCTTATGTTTGCCAGACCTTTGCCCAAGTTGGGCATTCCTCTGGCGTGCTACCTGGGTCTGCACTTCGGTTATCTCGCAAGGCGCATGCGAAAAATGAGCTAGCTTACCTTCTTAGTCCGGTTCAATGGTGACAGGTGATCGCGGCGACAACGAAGACAGCTGCCGCTCTCACCGCCGGTGGTGGTTCACGCAGTTCACGCGCGCGCGAGCGAGCGTAGGGACCGGGCGCAGCGGCGCACAGCGAGTAAACATCACGTGACGGACGGTCGCTCCTCTTAGCTCGGATGTCTTCGTCCGCGAGCTGAGTGCGCCGGCTTTCGGGTGGGTCTCTCTCCGCCGTTCAAAGAGATTTTCGCATTCGCACGAATGGCACCTAACATGAGACATCTACCAACAAGAAAACTATCCCTAGAGCAAACGTGGCGTGTGTTATGTGTTTTTACTTGAAAGAAAAGGGAACACAGACCTGAAGTAAGAATTATGTGAAGCCGTACTTTTACGGACTCGTGCCGTCATGTCGCCTCTTCGGCGTTTTGCCCGTGCGGGCCTCTCACGGCGCTTTCCAGTTTTGAAAATGCTGTTAACTTACGGTTTTTTTTACAGTGTGTGCTGTTTTGTCGTATTGCCGTGCTCTGTCATCGCTGAATCAATCCTAAAAAAAGACATGGTGAGTTGCGCTTTTGAAGCCGCTTGATGGGTTTCTATACCTCGCAGCATGGGCTGCGTCCGGACTTAAGCCTTTTTTTAGTTCCTTAAAATAACTCGTTTGCAGAAACCGCAGAAACTACTTGCTCACTCGCGCTCTACTCTCGCACATAGGTGCGATACGGAGTCAGGCTTGAATGACACCACGTTTGATGACAGAACTTTTCTGATAGATTGCTCGCACTATATTAAAACTTGAGATTCTATTTGGTGGAGTAGTCGAACATATCCGTTCTGGCTAGCGGCGGCTCAAATATTTGACGTGCTTCGGTTATCTTTCCCACGCCTGTGTTTCACAAACTGTGGGTCGCGACCCCGACCGCTTAAGCAGAAGGTCGCGAAGCGGCTCCTGAACTTAAATGAATGCGAATTTTACCTTCCTTCTTTAGGCGTCCATTAAAAAAAAAAACCAGGTCGCTGCTCAACACACAGCAGGAACTGAGAGGTGCGGTGCCCAAACTCCACCTCGTTTTGAGAAACTGTGCACTACCAAAGATGCTCACTTTAGCCATTAGGAACAATCATCCCTACTTGCATACGTGTTTTTTTGTTGTTGTTGTTGTTTAGAGCCCAGCTGAATCAGTCTGACTATATTAACTGACAATTTCAACGTCAATTTTGTGTATTACTTTTCATTCACTGAAATTGAAAAGCTTGGGACATCTCGAAACGCCATAGGGAGTCGCTTTTCGTTATTTTATGTTTTGTGTGGGTTGCAGTATAGATGAGTTTGGGGAGCACTGTAGTACGCATTATGTTACATTCAATGTTAATGGCAAGCGCAATGTTTTTTTAGTCTGTTTTAGAAGTTCCCCATTTCATAAAACATGTGCGCAATCGCTTGCAGGCACAAAAAGGTTCTTGTTTCAGTGGTGCATGTATTCGTTCGAATCACAATGAAAGGCTTCTAGTAGTGGCGCCACAGAACCGAAGAACTCGAGCGCGAAACCACGGGCACCACACACGAGACGGAAACCGAATGACCCGTCGGCTACACCAGGCGATGCGAACCTCCGTCTGCTTTTAATTGTAAATAGTTGTACATAAAATCCTGTATGATAACGCACAACTGGTTAAAACATAATTAGTGACCCTGACGTTTACGCCATAAACAAGGACTTTGCAACCTCGATAAATAGTCAAGATGCTGGCGCCACCACAATCGCAGCAACAGAGGCCCTAAAACGGCCCAAGTTCTGGGCGCAGGACCCTACCCTATGGCTTGTGCAAGTTGAAAACAAATTTCGCTTGCACAATATCGTCACGCCGGCCCGCCAAATGAGCTAATCATTGATGCTCTCCACCTAGAGGCGGTTGCTGAGGTGATGGACATTTTGTTTGTCGCTCCTGGCATAAACCCCGACGACACCTTCAGGAATAAACCGGTGCGCCTGACGTCTGGATGTGACGCGTGTAGGGGCATACAGGTGCCCTGTCGAGCACAATATGACGCATCACACCCAGACCTCAGGCGCACCGGTTCACTTGCGTCCACATCGACTGCCGCCGAACAAGCTACGAATCGACCGCCGAGAGTTCAAGTATATGCTCGAGCTGGGCATCGTCCGCCACTCAGAGGCCTTTTGGTCTTCGCCTCTTCACATGGTCCCCAAGTCCACACCCGGGGACTAGCGCGCATGTGGGGACTACCAAGCCCTCAATCGCATCACATCAGAAGACAGGTACCCCACTCGCACATCCATGATTTCTCAGGAACACTCGAAGGTGCTCCCATCTTCTCGAAGATCGACATGGTACGCGCTTACCACCAGATCCCCGTCTAGACATCGGACATTCCCAAGACAGCCGTTACCACGTCCTTTTTATTCTTTGAGTTCCTTCGTATGCCCTTTGTGTTAAAGAACATGGCATAGATGTTCCAGCGATTCATGAACCACTGCAGGTGCTGTGGGGACTGCCGTTTTGTTATGTTTACATCGACGACATCCTCATGGCGAGCCCATCTGCCGACGAACATGTCGCACACCTCAGACAGCTGTTCGCTCGCCTCGTCGAGTTTGGACTTGTTGTCAATGTAAGCAATTGCAAGTTAGGCAAGCTGGAGCTCGACTTCTTAGAGCACACGGTCAACTCTGCGAGAATTCGTCCACTTCACATCAAGGTACAGGCATTCAGAAATTCCCAAACCAAACAAAAACGAAGCAACTCCGGGAGTTCCTAGAGGTGGTAAACTTTTATCGCTGGTCTCTCCGGGCTGCGTCGCCAAGCCGGCGTCGCTGCACGACAAGCTCTCACGCAGGAGTAGCTCAGCAACCGAGCGCACATGAGACAAGTACACCTCATCTGCTTTTGATCGTACTCGTAAACTTCTCGACACCAACACAATTCTGCCACACCTAGAAAAGGAGCCCCGATCTCAGTGGTCAGCGACGTTTCGGACACCGCCGTCAATGCACTGCTTCAGCAGGAAGTGAATGGACACTGGGAACCGCATTCGTTTTTCTTCCGGAAGCTGACACACACAAATCAGCGCAACAGTACCTTCGGTCGCGATCTCCTTAGTGTGTATTCTGCCCTACGACACTTCCAGCACATGGTGGAAGCTCGACAGTTTTTGTATTGACTGATCACAAGTCTTTCGTCAACACGTTTCAGTCTTCGAGGCAAGAGGGAGAAAGTCACCCCCAGAGAGAGCTCCGGTAAATGTCCAGCGTCTCCGAGTTCACATTAGGCATCCTTCTTATCCACCCACAGCGTTGAAAACGTCTTAGCGGATGCCCTTTCAGGGACAGGCTCCTGTACCGCTGAACCTTTTCCGCCATCGATCTTGTCCATCTCGCTGCCACGCAGCGCGAGGACGCAGAATTTCGTGAGCTCCGCATGCTACCAGGCCGGCTCGTGTTCTGCGAGGTCCCACTTCCATTATGTTCCACCGACATCATCTGCGACACGTGGACAGGATCGCCGTGCCCGTACGTACCGGAACAGTTTCATCGGCCGATTTTCGACGCCTTTCATGGTCTATACCATCCCGCTATCAAAGCTACACAACAACTGCTAACTTCCCGGTATGTGTGACCCTGTGTCAACAAAGACGTACGTCACGCACCTGCTTACAGCGCCAGCGTGCCAAGATTCTGCGCCACATGGTAACACCCTTGGGAAGCTTCGACCACCCGGCGATGCGGTTTGACAGCATCCACATAGATATTGTCGGACTGCTGCAGCCATAACAGGGGCAAGCCTACGTGCTGACGTGCATCGACCGTTTTACACGCTGGCCCGAAGCGATTCCACTTCCCGACATCACCGCGGAGAACGTGGCGCGTGCGCTCGTGACGCAATGGATTTCAAGGTTCGGCTCATCGTGAACTATTACCACGGACCGAGGCCGACAGTTTGAATCCAATCTCTTCTCTGAGCTCATGAAGCTGTTGGAGTCACGAAGAATTGAAACGAGTGCATACAACCCCGCGAGCAATGGCATTGTGGAGCGCTTTCATAGGCAATTGAAGGCTTCTCTCAAGGCCCACCAACAACAAGGCTGGATGGGGGTGGTTCCCCTCCTGCTCCTCGGCATCCGCACGTCACCTAAGAGCGACATCGGCTGCAGCGTGGCCGAGCTGGTCCACGGGTCCACCCTTCGCCTCCCCCCCCCTCCCCCATTGAATTCTTTGAGTCAGAACCAGGCGATACCTGTCCAGACCCCGCAACTACGCCACCAAACTCCGAGAGGTCATGAAGCAATTCCGCTTTACATCACCTAGCCAAAGCCGCGGCCCATCTACATATATCAGCGATTAATTGGCGACAGGTACTCATGTCTTCATGAGATATGACGCCGTGCAGAAGCCTTTACAAGCACCCTACGACGGCCCGTACAAGGTGCTGCGAAAGGCTCAAAAACAAAAACATTGGAAATCGGCTGACGGCAGGAGTTTCTTCCATTGGACCACGTGAAACCTGCCCACCTGGAGAGCGCTATACCTAATACAGCACCAAGCGTCACAAACCAACCGTAAACGCCCTCAGCATCAACGCTGATCCCCCCTACACCCTCAATCACCACTCGATGGCTCGCACATTGGCTCCACGAACACACAACAACCACATACAAGGACACGTTCGGGACGACAAGTACACTGGCCAGCACGAATCGGCATCGCGGATCCTCAAACGCAAGCCGTTACCTGTCGTCGTCCATCGCCCATAAGATTCCCCTGGCCATCACGTGGCGGTGCTAAGGAAATGTCCGCCTCCTCACTGGAGGGTGAGTACTGTAGCGGTGGGTGTGAACCACCGAGTTGCCATCACGCAATTCTTCGAAGCCTCTGCAGTCCTCGAGAATCAACAGGCTAATAGAACAGGAAAAAGGACGATGACGGACTGGAGCTCAAGAGAGGCGCGCAGGATTCTATGGATGCGCCCACCTGATAGGACACCGGCATGAAAGTTCCAGGATCCCCTGCTAGCCGACATACACGAAAGGTTGTACCGTTTTGATTGGTTTGGTTTGGAAGTAAATCTATATAGTTACGTTCCCCGACAGTGTTGGTTCGTACCCGACGCGCGCACGAGACCAGTCCGGAACACAACTCCCTTACCACCCGTCTGGCCGCTTCGGCACAGCGTCGCCTACAACAGCTACTAAGCGCAGAGGAGCTCGATGACAGGCGACTCGCGTAGTTTCTACGTCACCTACAACATCTCCCGGGTGAACAAGCCACGGTCGTCGACGCCGCCCTTCTGAATAGTTATTCCTGAAACAGCTCCCGACAACCGCCCGAGTGGGACTAGCAGCTATATTTTAGAGACTTAAAATGTCCTGCATTTTTACATTACAACACTTCTCACCTGGTCCCTTTCGAGTTGATGAATTCCCATCATTAAATGCTGTCGTAGATTTGCCAGGATCGGTTTGTTCCTGATCGCCATATTATTTTCCTGTTGCGTTCATGCAGTGATTGTCGAATGCTGGCGGTGTCTGTGCGCAAGAACTTGAATCAATATCAAAGTGTTAACCGCTGGCTACAAGACACGACACTTTTCGTTCTCCGCTGTTGCCTTAAAGCTGCCCTTCCGCATACCGTTTTCTGGTTTTCGGATGTTTTGCTAATTGAGAGGGACAATCCAGAAACTTGGCTGGTACGGCGTTCTTTGCCAAGGATGCCCGTCGTGCAATGCTGACCAGTACGTTTCCATTGCATTCGACCGTCCAGGTTCTTTATACAAGACCTCATTCGAAATGTCTCTCAGATACGTGTTCCGCCACCTGAAGATTGCGATCCTTCCTTTATATTGCGCGTCGCCAGAGGTTGAGTTATGCGTCTTTAGTAACAAAAATTGTTAGCAAAATCTAGCGACAGCTCTTTTGTCTCCTGGTGCACCGAGGAACAAAAAGGGTTTTTTTCCCATCGCAAGGAGGCCGCCAGGGGGCCAGTGCCGCTCCATCACACTCACGTGAGCTCTTCATTTTCACTAAGTTTATCGAAATCACCGATGAGTTAAAAAATTTAATTTAGCGTGAAATCAAAAATTAATGTCTAGAGAAAGTCTAGGGTAGCCCCGAAGCTTCATGCATCGACTATTTGCCTAATATGCGATGAGAGATTTGACTGCCTGCAACGAACTCGCAACGGTGCGACGACCCAGGAAGCCCAATGCGACTACGTCCACGGCACACACAAGGCACGGTAACCCCATCACCGGCTGCCACAAAACTGAAGATGATGCAGGAAGGAATCAGGACGTCCCGATCACGACGCCCCGTCGGCATAAAAGGACCCAGACCAGGAGCTACAGCATCCAAGATGGCCCAAACCGACAACGCTTTTGAATCCGAGCCCGCCGCAATCTTGCCGGAGGACACGCAAAAAGACCACGCCGCCCCAGCTCCTCTGACGTCACGCGCCTCAGGAGATAAGGAAACCGAACGCACCGCTCCTGCGGGGTTCCCTTCTCTCCTCGGTGCCACGGCCTCGCCAACCTCTCCAACTCAGCGCGAGGACCGCTCTATCGCCATGCTTCCCGAAAGAACGATGAACAAGGTACCAGAGCCAAGCACAGACATCGGCTGAACATCTGGACCCCACATACTGACATCAAACAGTTTTCACTACCTCGGCCAAGACGCCTCCGAAGAAGAGCCGACCATCGAGAGAACTGCGCAGACCAAACACACTTCGCCAGGTGAGCGTCAACCATCCAAGCGCGCACCTGCCGATTTCCTGACGCAGGACGGCTTCACTCTAGTAAGCCACCGCCAATCGCAGAGGGCAACCAAAACCAGCGAAAATAAAACGGAGAGACTGCATACCGTGCTTTTTCGACCCTCGCTGGCAAAATACAATTAGAACCGTCTGACAAAAGCAAAATCACACAAGAAATCAGGAGCAGGTTCAACAAATATGTCATCCCAAACATTCGCCTCAACCCTACAAAAACATCATAGCAGTTGACACACCTTACGTCGAAACAAGAGAGAAGCTTCTACTCATTACCAAACTGGACGAAGTTAAGGTCTATGCTTTTCCTGCCACGCCGGCAAATGCCTCCGTGGGAACGGTGCACCAGATAATCGGCGAACACTCCCTGCAAGTCGTTCGAACCTTGCTACAGTCAAGACACACCATCCTGGACATCGCCCGGAAAGGACAGGGCACATCGGTCTCGGTTGTCTTCCAGGGCCCAAATGCTCCTGACCACGTAACTTTGGGCTCACGGTGGTACAGAGTTTACCCGAGCAGGGGACGCGAGCCCCAACGCCAAGTGTCCTACAACTACGATCAGCAGTCCACCATAAAAGAACCCCTGCTCGCTCCGACATCCCGACAACAGTCGCAGGAGGAAAACAACATACGAACGTGGAGTCCCACCTTTGCAGCAGCGCTCTCCGCCGGCCGACGCGATAAATCCACAGTTGCCACACAACCAAGGCTGCCCGCGGAGCGCGCCGCGCGCAACATCAGCGAGAGTCCTCGGTGCAAGGACACCACAACAAACCAACGCCGAAGGGGGATATCACTTTCCAAGCGTCAGTTCACTTGGATTCGGGGAGACAAGGACGCACCGGGGCAACCACCATCGTTGAGCAAAGGACACATTCAGCACTCCAAGTACAGCAGCGTATACGCGGAAGTATGGCAGCCAAAAGACACAACACACGTGGAAAATCCTGTGCCGTCACCTCAGGAGCGGTCCAAACTGCGAAGAGGAATGACAGGGGGCCGACACATGAGCTCTTCGGCTTGCCGGAACCGCCCATCTGTGGAGCAAACTTCTCGTCGCACCGCGACCTACTTTGTGGCGACGTGGACATGCGCCGAGCAGACTCAGTTCGACGGACAGCGGAGATCTCGCGGCGCGACGGAGGCACCCGAGAAAAAAGCCGAAGCCGCTCCACGAACAGGTCCAACTTAAACGAACAAGACGGCTCCAAAAAGAACCACGACGAAAGCAGACGTCCGAGGAGAACAACCGGCCTTCCCTTCAAAGCGGCAAGTGGTCCCTACCCAATCCCCCAACACGCCTCTAAACAAGCCGACTACTGGTCTTCCCCTGGGGTCTATCCGAATGAGACAGACCCGCCCTCCCCCACACCGAAACATCAGCCCTCCGTTGCTCCTCTTCTCCTCTTCCCTATACCCCCGGGAGCGGACGCGACGGGGGCGCTGCCAACACCACGGAAGGACGCTCCTGCTGCCGCGCCTCCTCTCTTCTACACCATCCCGAGTATGACTGCAACCTCCGCGCCACCAACGCAATTAAAATGCGGACACTCTGAATATCAAAGCGAATTGTCGCTGCAGAATTACCACCAACAGTGCAGAGTGACAGAACTGATTCTGTATCCCAACCTAATTCCACTGGTAAGAGAACTACTCCAACAGCTCCTGGGGAGCCAGACTTTCGTGGAACGCTACCATGGCGAACACCAACACACAATCTAAGACACAACCCGGGACGACCCGGGAGGGGGCAGCGTGGTTTCTGCAATGGAATTGCAGAACCTTCGCGCGCAAGAAGGCAGAGTTTCTTCTCCGCTACCCAGCAGGGACAAGCACCAGTGGTGCTGCTTCTGCAGGAGGCCCAGGTTCCGAACCTCTCGCTGCCCGGCTACGACAGGTATACGCGACCCACCATCCCGCATCGCCAACGAACGCCGAACGGTTCGGGCGGCAAAGCGCCGCCGTACAGCGTTAATTACAGGGGCAACGCGGCGGTCCTAGTGGCTGCCCGCATCCCGCACGACGAGCTCAACCTCCAGCGCTGGTGCACGCAACATCAAGAGGTCGTAGGCGTGGCCCTCCAACTCCCCCAATGTAAGGTCGTGGCGGTGTCGATACACGTCCGACCGTCGATCCGCAACAGCGTCACCATTGACTGGTCCTGGCTCGAAAACCTGCGGAAAATGCACCCCCATGCCCTCGTCGTCATCGGCGCCGATTTCAACACACGCCACACGTACTGGGGATCGAGGACCGACACATACCACGGTTCGAACCTCGTTTGCGCAATGGAGGACAACCACCTTAGCCTGCTCAACGATCCGGACCTACCAACGCGAGTTGGCCAGCCCGCCCACCAGGGCGACACCACGACCGACCTCACATGGACGAACCGGCGGCGGGCCCTCTTCTGGGAACTAGGAGCAGACACGTGGGGGGCGACCACCTGCCCATCTTCATTCGTTTGGGCGGCCACAAGATAACGGCGCCGAAACGAACTACGAGCGTCGTCTGCTAAGACGCCTTCCGCGCAGAGCTGGAGCAAACACCCGTCACCACATCAGGCGGAGACCCGGAAGCCCACGGACAATACACGGAGCCAAAAGGTCATTTACCCAGCAATTTCAAGTAGCGGAGGACAAGCCGTCGCCGGACTTGCACCTGGCTAACCTATGGCAACAACGCCTCGACGCGCTGTGTGCGTACAGAGAGAGAGGACGAACGCCCGGACTGCGATGTCGTCTGAACCTTATAACGGCTGAGGCGCGCGATTATGCAAATAAACTCTCTACAGACAGATGGTGCGACCTTTGCTCCAGCTTCAACGGTAACATGAGCGGACCGCGCATATGGCACATCTTTCGCAATTGGCAGGGCAAAGCCAAGAGACGCACCGCGGCGCAGACAGCGGCTCTACGCATGCGAATCTCAGAGGAGCAGCTGGCGCTCCGGGCTGGGACAGTGTTCTTTTCCGCAGCCTGCGGCTTCACCGGATCCCACCATATACTCCCGAGGTTCCGCGACACCGACCCAGATGATCGAAGATTTTCAGGCATTGGATCTCCAAGCACCGGAGCAAATCGACATGGACCAACCGTTTCAAATGGCCGAACTTCACTCAGCTTTAGCAAGGGCGAACACCCGCAGCGCACCTGGCCCAGACCTGATAACCATCACGGAACTGCGCAACCTCCCTGAACTCCACCTCCAGCTTCTCCTTGACGCGATCAACGAGATTTGGACGACGAGAGACTTTCCGAGCTCCTGGCGCGAATCCTTGGTGATACCGATCCCAAAACCGGGCAAGCCACCGAATGAGCTCACTAACCTCCGGCCAATCTCCCTTACCGGCAACCTGTGTAAAGCCACTGAACGTATGGCCCTCGAGCGACTCATGTGGCATCTCGAGAGGAACTCCCCGCTCCACCCACATCAACTAGGATTCCGCCACGGGATGAGCACGCAAGACATTCTCCTTATGTGCGCCACCAGGTCCTTGACGCCTACTCGAAAGTGCAGACGAGAACATGGTGGCAGTGGACGTTCGCAAGGCCTTTGACACCGTCCCTCACGAGGCGGTCATCCAGAGCGCAGAGCTTGCCGGAATGTGCGGCCACCTTCTCAATTTCGTCAAGAGTTTCCTGAACGACAGAACGTACAAGATCAAAGCCGGGTACTGTATCGGACCCGCTCAACCGAACAGGACCGGAGTACCGCAGGGCGCGGTCCTCTCGCCCACCCCCTTCAACCTGGTCATGGCAAGACTTCCCCCACTCCTTGAAGCGGTTCCGTCGCTGCACTTCGCCGTATACGCCGATGATGTCACCATATGGGCAACAACGGGATCGGCGGGCGAACAGGAGCACACGCTTCAGCTTGGCCTCGACGTCATGCAGGGCTTTCTTCGGAATGTGGGCATGACCGCCTCGGCCGAGAAGACCGAATACGTCGTGGTTTTAAACGGGCCCCACAGAAAGACCGAAGCGGTCCGCAACCAAATCGCCCTCAGCATGGCTGGCCAAAGGATCCGGCGAAAACCCTCCGTTCGGATCCTTGGAGCCTACATAGATCATGATGGGAAAGGCACCACGTGGGTGACGAAAGTTGCCTTGCAGTGCAGATCCCTCCTCCGCCTCATCCGTAGAATCACACACCTCCAGTGGGGCACGCGGGAGAGAAAAACGCGCCAGCTCGTCACGGCACTGCTTGAATCCCGTATCCTCTACGGCTATAACTATCACGTCCTCACGCTCAGGCAGGCGGAGCAACTCGAGAAACTCAAAATCGCGAAGCCATCCGCATTGTTACCGCACTGCCTAAGCACACGCCACTCCGAGAGCTGTACGCACACAGCGGCATGAACCTCCTGTCGGAACTCGCCGAACAGGCGCTCCTCGCCCAGAGAGACCGCCTCGCCCAGAGAGATCGCCTCAGCAGCTCGATAGCTGGGCTTTCCATATTGGAAGAGCTCCGCGTGTCGCCCAGTCTGGACGTGCGCCCGGCAGACGCGCATTCGCCCCTCCTTGGGCCGCCCCGGTCACGCTTACCGACGGAAAACCCCTCCCACGAAACATGGGACCTGGACCGAGCAACTCGGAGCGACGCAAACGCTTTGCCAAGCGCACACACCTAGCGTTGCGCACAAATCACCGCATACGCACACCATCATCTACACTGACATGGCGGAGACCTTGCTGTCGACTGCCGGCGACGACGGCGAAGGAAAGGACAGAACCCCCAAGCACGTCCAGGCGATCGCGTGGGTCGACACCACCCATGGCATTCCGAACGCGGCTGCACTTTCGACCACTGCAGACGTCGACACTACGCAAGCTGAACTCATGGCACTTCTCCGAGCATCATAGTGGGTTCTTCAAACTTTTGCACCAACAGACATCCCACACAGGCTCCTACTGTTCACCGACTAGACCCGCGCGTACAAAACTTGCAGACGAGCGAGCAGGAGCCCCTCAACGTACACGGGAATAGTCGGCGAGTTGCTCGCCGCGTTCCTAGAACTTCGAAACAAGCTCAACATCCAAGCTACTATTTCCTGGGTGCCCGCGCATGCGGCCATCGACGGCAATGAGTGGGCCCACAGCGAGGCGCGACCAGCAGTTCGCCAGATGGCATCCGCGCCAAACGCATTCCACAACTCAGCCGGCGAGGCAGCCGGCCCGGCCGACCCGTCTGTCGTCAAGGGAAGTGCTAAACAGCGAATGCGGAGAACACTACGGCACCTTCGGGAGGAGCGGGAGGAACGCCCGAACGAGCAGTTGCGTCCCGTTCCTCCGATGCCGAACGACCTACCGAGGAGCACTCAGACCCTCGTCCGCCACCTCGCGACCAACACTGTCCTATGCCCGGCGCTGCGCCATAAGCTCTTCCGCGACGATCCCGACGAGGGGGCGTGTCGCCGGTGCCGGAAGACCGCTACTTCTGCCCATGTCGTCTGGGAGTGCGAGCGCCACGCTCGCCTTCGGAAAACGAAACTGGAGGAACTCCCAGACGAGATCCGTCCGGCGACGTATGTCGATTGGATTCTGCCCACCAGTCGTGACAAGACGATCGTCTCCCTGCTGTGGACAAAGCTGGCGGAGTTCGTCTACGACAACGACGGCCCCGGCGGACGACTTAGGCCTCATTCACATAGCCGGCGCCTCTCCCATCACGGCACCGTCACGGGAGCACGCCGGGGCGGGGACGTGACGGCAGGGTGTCCGGACAGGCCGCGCGAGCAAAGCGACGGAGGCCGCGACGGCAGGATTGGATTGGATCGGATTGCTTATTTATTCAACTTAAATTACAAAATAAAGAGATGATTGTGCCTGAACATTATTGCGCACGCTTCTTTTTTTGTAAACTAAGGATTTGCGTCTGCTATTAGCAATTCCCGCCGAAAAGGAACAAGAAAAAATGTGAAAGCCGTTTACAACTCCCTGTAATGCCGAATTGGAGCGCAGCTCTTGAGGAGGTGGAAGGAAGGGTACTCAGGGGAGGGTATACCCCTCCTCCTCCTCCTCCTCCTCCCCTCATTCTTCAATCTCTTCCGGGGGGGGGGGGAGTGGTCACGTGACCTCGGGGGGAGGGGGGTGCTCGCGCGGTGCATTATGGGACATTTCCCATAATGCACCGCGCGGTTACGCCGACGGCGACGGCGACGCCGCTCAAGCCGGAAACGGGCGCCTAAGAGCTGCGCTCTAAAACAACACAACAAGCGTTGGCTCACTGTTGGCAACCGAACGATAAAAAATCTTCCAAACATAGCGAAACTTTTCTATTCTGTGATTGGTCGGTTTTCGATGGAGGCGGGCTCCGTCATCTGCCGGGACGCCGGGATGCCGGTGCCGTAGAGCCGCTCCCTACGTCGCCCGGCACCCGGCGGGGCACAGCTTTCCGTCGAAAACCGGGCCGAAAACCCTCTCCCCTGACGGGAACGCCCCTTGCGACGGTGACGGGATGGGAGAGACGACGGCTGTGTGAATGAGGCCTTAGCAGCAGCCGAAGGCGCTGGGACCAACACCCACCCCGACCGCCGTGACGGCAATGGCTGATCCTTAGGCCCGCACCGATGCAGACGACAATGGTGCATATATGTGTGTATGGTATATACATATATACAGTCATGTCTCGTTAATATGGACCCTGTTAATATGGATACCCCGCTATATGGACAACACTTTCGGGGACACATTGGGAAAATACAAGCATTTTTGTCTCGTTATTATGGACAACTCACATTATGGACACTTTTTTACGGGAACGGAGTTGTCCATATTAACGAGACATCACTGTATACATATATTATATATAACAGGGCAATAAAGTACGTTCTAACAACCCATCGCAATATTTTTAAGTAGCACGCCGAAATTACTAACGAAATAGTACAAAAAGCGGCAGCGAGTGGGTCTCGAGTGACTTTGACCCCTCACGTATGTATGAAGGTATTTCTGTGGCGCGACCTCTGTGAGTCAACATTCAATTTAATAAACAGGCCCCGATTAGCCGAACCCCGAGTTCACCGTACTCGAGCCTCCGTTTGGAGACCCAGAAAAGTAACTCCGTCTCACGGTGCTTGTCAGAACTGCGAGTGAATCTTCGCCACATTTGCTTCTTGACGAGGCGGTGCCGTTCAGACGCCTTTCTCTTCTTACGCCGTTGTCCCGGGATTTCCCGCGTCCTGCGCTTAAGCTTTCAGTGACTCTATACTATTATAATGCTCGTCTCCTGTGAACTGCCATCCTTGTTTACTGGGTTATGAAACGTGTTCTGAACATGCGCGATATACATTTCCCTCAAGCGGAATATCAATCGTCACGAATGCGTTCACAGCCCAGTGACTCAGCATTTTTTGCCCGGTTGATTAGTGCTGAAAAGGTGTATAGAAACACCTCTACGTTTAAGGAAGTGTTGCATTTTAAGTATCCCAGATTGTCACGAGCTCGATGACTTCGGAAGGTCATCACCGAGACCTGACAATATGGGGTTGGTCGTTCGATGCCCGGCGTAGCCGGTAAGCAAACGCCGAGAATGAGACGGAGGCGTGTCATCAGTTAACAGCAACAAAACAGTGTTTATAGGCTCGAAACGAACATATAAAGTGAATTAAAAGGAGCAGAATGTACATTTTACAAGACAGTCATACTACAAGCGAAAACATATAGAGTTAAGCACAGAGAATGCGTTACACACTGAGATAAGTACGCGTCTACAAAGTTCAAGACGAAAATAAGAGTCCAATTAGCGACAGTCGAAAAGAAAGTTCAGAATGGGAGCAACGTATACAGTTGACCGGGGAGCACGGCGGCAGTCCATCCACAGAAACGACAGACGTAGAGCGGCCCCCGAAGCGGCGGTCCTTCCGGGGCAGCATACGGTCGGTCTCGGAGATGCGATGCGGTGGCTCGGGTTCCCGGGAGTACGCGGCGGCGGCGGCTTTCCCCCCTCCCCCCAAAGAGGGGACTGAAGCTGTGGCCCAGTCGGCTTCCTTCTAACGGCGTCCGACGCTCACGGCCGAGGCACTCGCCCACGCTTGTTCACGCACGGGGTCGGATCGAAACAGCACAAACCAAAAGCGCACACAGTAGTTCATACAAAAAGGGAGCAACACGTAGACACGGCACCTTTGAGACCGCATGGCCGCCATATTGAAGTTATAAAAAGTAAAACATAGCTGAAACAAGAGGCCCCTACGTCAACAACTTCTGTCCTGCTAAGGGTGACCTTGCAGGCGAGAAACGTTTACCAATACACAAATGGAGCTTAAGACTTTGGGCGCAGTGCAGGTGACTTTGAGGTTGGAAAAAGTAAGAGAGACAAAAAACATGAATCACGTACACTCCCGCTCGCTAGCTGCGAGAGGTTGAGCTAACTAGGAAGAAACTAACTGAACAAAAACAACGCGCACGTATCCGTGCTTTTGCAGCAACCGAATCAGCGACAGAGAATCATACAGGCTACAAGGATAACATATGTTTACGGAAACGAAAACGCGTCATGTTTAAATAAACGTAATAAAAATAGATTACAGGATGCCGCTACTTCTTTGACACGGCCCCCTACTTTCGGAATATTATCACATAATGTTGTAGACGCACAGAAGTTGGCGCGCAGGATTGTATATAGAATGCAACACACAACCCTTGCATAGACAAGCACATACGTCAACTCAAAGTACACATCTGATAAAATACTTGGATGTCAAAACAGTGCAGAAAAATATCATGCGACCAGTCTACAACCTGCTGAGATAATCAGCTGCCATGTTTTCCTTGCCCTTAATATGCTCGACGCTAAACTGATACTCTTGGAGCAGCAAGCTCCAACTCAGGACTCGGCTGTTTAGCTGCCTCGCTTTTTGGATGGGGAGGCACTCACTTAATCGAATGACATTTTAGCGAAAGCCCACGTTTCACCGAATGACACTTTAGCGAATAATCGGACGCCGCGAAGCGGCGTTTTCGGGTGGGCCAAATAGGTTCATATTTTGTAATGAGCCACCGGAGACTGTCGCCGCGAAGAGGCGTAAAGCGCAGCGCGGCGGATGGCTTAACGCGCGCCCGCGTTATTCGCTAAAACTTCGATTCGCTCAAATGTCGCTGTTCGCTAAAACGTCATTCGCTCATGTGATATGGAGCCATACCCCCAAGCTAGCGCTAAGCACTCTCTCTCTCTCGATTGTGCTGTATGCTGCTTCCCAGGATCCCGCTACTTCTGTGGCACAGATGGTACACATTATTTGACGGTTCTTCCCTTAGCGAAAACTAAGACGTTTGAAATATACCACATTCTAATTTGAGTGTATTTGAAGTACAGCTCATAATTTTAAGTACACCAAAAATAGGCCGAAAATACACACCACTTTTTTTTTACTTAGTTCTGAAATACATTTGTGAAAATAGTTTTAAATGCCTTTATTTGAACTACATTTGAAGTTCTCTTCATGCGTTCTGGAATATGTAAATACTAAATTAGTAGGCACAAAATACCTTTCAATTAGATTTCTTAAAATATTAGTTTATTTCATGCAAAATATACTCCAACGCTAAAAAAAAGGCAGCGATCAAAAATTTGCGCAGAATGCTCTTAAAATACCTGGAAATCGTAAATACTGTTGTGTTATACCCTAAGTACCTTTTGAATGTAATAATTTGGTAGTTTGACTTAAACTACCAAAGTATTGGAAAGCTCGCCTATCAGAAATTCACTTCAAGCAGATGTGGAGTACATTGAACTGCCTAAATACAACATTTGATTAGTTTGTCAATTGAGTTGTGCAGCATCGCACTCATGAATCAGAGAAGTGTATGCTATTGTTTCCTTTTTTTTATCAAGAACACACCTGATGAGTTTCTTGCACACCAATCACAAACGGGGCTTGGGAACTACAACCACAATACTTGCTGATGCTGGAAAAATACAACATTTGATTAGTTTGTCAATTGAGTTGTGCAGCATCGCACTCATGAATCAGAGAAGTGTATGCTATTGTTTCCTTTTTTTTTTTATCAAGAACACACCTGATGAGTTTCTTGCACACCAATCACAAACGGGGTTCGGGAACTACAACCACAATACTTGCTGATGCTGGAAAGCTTCAGCAAGAGCTGTGAGCAGATATGTTTGGTGTAGAATTGTGTTAGCGCAATGTAAGTTCACTGAATGTGTATACTCGCCATTTTATGTGATGTGAGTAGTAACTTTAATATAGTGACGTTAATTACCATATTAAATAGTCAACTAGTAAAGAAAAGCAAAATTACTATTTTAAAGTAAAGAAACTAGCTTGACTCGCTTCATCCTGAGTGGTGCTATGCAGAGACGCAATAACATTTCTTCTAGAAGCCGTTTTTGTGGATATTGTTTTAGCGACTGCGACAAATTATTATTAGTTGTACCAATGCTTTTTACTAAGAGATATCGTCCACGAACTTCAAAACACTGTTCCCCATTTGATCGACTCCCTAGGAGAAGATAGAATACTTAGAACGTTAATAAGTGCAGAGCTGGTCGCCGGCCAAATGATTACCTTGAATATGTAGGCTATATAAGGCTCTAGAGCAGTCAATGGGACTGTGATTCAGGTGTCCAGTGCGCCATGGTGTTTGTGTTTGTGTTCGTTTCTGATGTGTAGTTGTGGGACGTGTTTAGTAGAGCCTCTAAATACCACACAAATACATTTACTAACAAAATCCAAAAAAAATAAAAAAATTGAGTAGCCGCTTTTTAGGACAAAATGACATCTTGAGGGGGAAGGAATTATATTTTTGGTATATCTAAAATCTTTTTTGATTAATATTTATGATATATTTTGAATACATTACGTGCGTATTTCGAATGCGGACAAAATAATACAGAATGAATACAAAATTAATATCCATATTCAATATATTTCAAATTCGTTTCAAGTACGGCCTCTTTTTGCTAAGGGTTTTCTTGGCCATACATAGACGTCCTTCTTTGGTTCGTGTAAAAACTGCAATAGTTCAGTTTTTAAAACAATGTAAAACGACTTATATTAAACAGCAACAAAAAAAAAATAGCGAAAGTTTTCTTTTTTAACCAACCTTTTCTTATTTTTGATGTCTTGTGGGGGGTTTTCGAACATCTTCGGAAGGAAATTCAATTTCGAAGAAGATTCCCTGGACACGTATAGCGGAACGCCCTTACATTTTGGTTTGCCGAACCATGTCAAAATACAAAACCATCAACACCGTCGCCGAAAGATTTTCTTCGACAAGAATTCTTCTTCCTAAAGCAAGCGACACGTGCGGCTCCTCCAATACCTAACGTGCGAAAGTGGGGGCCCCTTAAACTTTTCTTTGTGTATAAACTCGCGAATTCCTTTTCGTGTGGCCTCTTACACGCCCTTTAATACCTCAGTTGTATTTATTCACGGGACACACGTTCTGAATTATGCTAGATATCTAGAACAACACCCTCTTTCTTTTAAAAAGCACATATTTTCACAGAAGCTGGTATAATTTCATAACTTTAAAATGGCTCCTTTGGACATGTGCTGCATTCTATACGAATGTCCCCTATTGTTCTTAAAAAAAAAAAAGAAAATCAATATGTGGGTGTCCGACCACGTTACCTATTTTTGAAAGAAATAATCGATTTGTGTATTGGGCAATTTAATGCAAAAATGAAAATTAGTCTCACTTTTTACAGCATAACCAGCCTCGAAAACGTTTTAAGAATGATATCAAAATTTTTGTTTGCCTGTGCGGAGCACTACCTTTACACTACGTTCAAAGCTTTTTTTAGATTAAAATATATTTACGGTAATATTTAGCTTGAATATTTACGGCTTAAAAAATTAAAATAATGTGAAGCAGCAACAACTTCCACTGAAACCCCCAAAATTTCCTAGTTTAACTGGACGCTCCAGCTTTAACTTGGTGATACAAGTGCCGAAGAACGTTGGAAGAATATTCGTTAAAGATACGGGTTGAACCGTTAACATACTTGAAAACAATATTTTTACGCTTACATTTGAATGTTTCAAAAGAGAATATAAAGCCTTTTTTATATATATATATATATATATATATATATATATATATATATATATATATATATATATATATATATATATATATATATATATATATATATATATATATATATATATATATATATATATATATATATATTATTTATTTATTTATTTATTTTGATGGAAAGGTTTTAAGTTTTAGTAACCTGAACCGTTCCTTGAATGTTCGGGAAGGAGTGTTTTTAGTTATACATATTATTTCGAAGCTGTAGTTCGCATACTTTATTATTCTAATTTAATCCAAGAGTTTAATTTATTTGGTAAGACCCCTTAACAAGAAGGCGCATTAAAAGTACTATCAGGTACTTAGCCGTCAAGTCTGCGTAGCGTTGCAAAAACGCTATCTTTTCTGAATCAGGATGAGTGTACTGTTAAACATGTGCGTTAACATATAGAAAATTATTTCCGCCGAGACTACTATGTCTACAAAGATAGATCCGCTACAATCAGTGGATTATATCCGTTATCCAACCGAAATAGCGATTTAGAGAAAATTTTAAATTCATGTAGAATAACTGATGTTAGCAAGGGTTTTCGACAAGTAACTGAGACATACCGCCAAACCGTTTACGATGCTTTAGATGGAAATGAGCGCAGCTGAACATTTAAAAAAGAAAAAAAGCGCGGTTTGACTTAACCTGCATTAATTTCAGTTTGTTACTAAAGATGTAAACTGTTTGATTGGAACATGCAGCTGGACCATCTCGACTACTTCTTAGTTACTTAGGCAATTTTATTTTTCAATTGAAGTATATCTCAATGGGTTCACCGATTATAAACGTTCGTTTTCCTTTTTCTTTTTAAAAGGCACAAGTCCCTCAGTACAGGCGTTCACAAGGAAAACGCATAATGTACACAGTTCCTCAACAGCTACTCCACATGTATCGACAGGAATATAACGTCCAGACGCTAACACCCTCATGTCTTTGTAGTCCTGCGTGCTAATATGATTAATTTAGGAAGTCCTGCTTATCTTAATAAGAATAATCACTCTCACCATTTGGCCCCAAAATACCTACGGGAATGTTACAGATATATGAAGGGTCAATTAGTTTGTTTTTAAACATATATATGCAAATATTGATTGAGGACCATCAATACTTGTAATCTTGAACTACTTGGGTTAACTTATGAGTAAACGTAAGATCTAAAAAGCCCCCCCCCCTCTTGCAAAACTCTACTTCCAGCTGTCAGATCAGGACAGTTTATATTTGGTAGCTTAAAGTCCCCAATTAGCTTGACATTTCAATAATACTTGAAGCACATTGCCAGACTACAGCTAAAGAACTTAATTAGGTCTAATGAAGAATTCGAAGGTCTAGTGCATGCACATATAACCTATACACATCATATGTACTACTATTTTGCACTAAAAAGGCTCCAATTAGGCATGGCACAAAAGTGCCTGCAAAGCAGATTGCTGTCGAAAAAAAGAAATCGCAACTTCACCTACCTGTGTTAATCAGTGGCGTCGCGCAAAATCTACCCTAAATTATTTCAAAGCACGATATGCTCTTTAACGGAACTACCTAATCCCAAATATGTTTTATCTGTCCGTGTGTCTGTCTGTCCGTTCTGGCGTGCATTTCCCCACTAAATTTCGAGGAAAAATTTGACGCCACGTCCTATTCACCACTTCAGTTTTCCTGGTAATTTAGCGGCTAAATTGACGTCATGCGACCATTTTAGTTACTTACAGCTATCGAGCATTGATCGTTTTTATCTCCACATGAAGGCTGCAATTTAAAATCAAAGGGGCCGCTATGTCAAATGTTTTTAGGGAAATGTTTATCCTCAGACTTAGGAAGATAAGGCTTTTTGTACAATATTTCAGTCTTTATCTCATCTGGCGCATATTTGAATGTGCTGAGGATGTGACAATTATATTTTGTTTATAAATATTTAAAGCAATATTAATTTGCACAGTAACGTTTAAATGTTAGATATATCTTGTCGCCGTAATTAACTTCATAAGCAATCACTTCATTGCCAACTTTATTAAAGTCTGCAGGTAAATTAAAATAACCTATATGAATCGTTCATGCTTACAAAAATACGATACAAAAACTATGCATGTTAAGGGTGCAGTCATTAACATAATATTCAAGTATATTTTTATGATTCCTTAATAATTGTTTTTTTTTTCACCATGTCATCAAATGTTTGAGTGAAATATTTATTTGTTTATTTATTTAATCATTAATTTCTTTATTGTGCCTACCAACAACCATGGGCCTATTACGGGAGTGTACGATAACATATTAGAACATAACGCTACAAAAACACACTGCAACAAGAGTGGAATGCTCCCGTTGAACGACAAGAGGTCATCATTGAAAATGTCAACAAACGCACTATCAAGATGATTGAAAACGTTCTGAATCCGAACTAGCGGGGACAAAGAATACATGGGGTAATGGCGAATGTGCGATTTAAGGAACTTGTCTCACAGGAAGGTAAATCTGGATATATGATAATTGAGCAGTCATAACAAGCACTTCGACAAAAATATTAGATCGATGTTTTCTTGTCTAGATTTGAACTCAGTGAAACCCAAAGAAGTAATTACATTCTGATATGATAAGGGCTGAGACAAGTTTTGTCTAAATTCAACCGTTTTCGCGAATCTCTATTGGACTCGTTTTAACGTCGCCGCAGCAGTGGCATTGAGGTTGTTCCAAAACAACTGTTGCAAAATCTAGTTTTGGAAGATAAGGCTTCTGAACAAGACATAAAAACAAAATGGATAGCGAAACACAGAACTGAAGCGAGTGACGGAAATGACTATTAAAGTTAAATTTGCCAACAAGTATATTGTCACGAATGATGTCACGAATGACAAGTGATGAGGCGAAACTGACTTTGGCTCGCCACGCGAAATTCCTTATGTACACGCGTGGTCTTCTAGAATAATTGGCGTAGAAGGTTCGACGCGTAGAACATTCGGACCTCGAACAAGCAACAGGATTCTCGAATTTTCCAGAACACTAAATTGCAGGGATAAACAAAATAGACGTCGCTCCCAGGAATTGAACCCTGGCCTTTCGCGTGGGAGGCAGGCACGATAACCGATAGGCCACGAGCGCGCTGCCTGCTTGGTCAGCTGCGCTCGCGGCAATATACTCCTAGGTCACGCGCAAACGACACACGCTTTATAATAGGTGTACCGAGAAACTAATCTGAGAAAACAAAGAGAGCTTTGCGTAAGAATGTTATATCAGTTGCGCTTTACTAGGATTTAGGTCAAGTTGGTTACCTACAGACCACTGATTGATGACATCGATGTTGATTTGTAACAAGGTGCATTCATGTAAGCATCGTACTCTGCGATATTAGTTAATTTCTTCGGCAAACTGCGACCAAGTGGAGTGTTGTATCCAGTGTTGGCGGTAACGCGTTACAAGTGACGGCGTTACCAATAACGCGTTACCTTTTCCGGTAACGTTATCACGTATTTGTTACATTTTCAAAATGGTAACGGTAACGTACTTACGTTACTTATTTCGAGTGACGTATAGCGTAGTTACGGTACTCTTTACATATTCTTCTCAAGACTTAAAAAAATTACACCTTAATTTTTTTAGTGTTTCTAGGCGCCTAGCCATATTTTTCTTATTCGTTTTTTCGATATTTCAGCATTTTTTCGAGTTTATGTGCAACCTTAAGAAAGATAAGGTAATTATGTTCAGTTCATGGATGGACAAAATGTTTCTTGTAATATGGCGCTTATGCATACATGTAATGTCAAAATAATAAAACGTGTTAAGTTTTATTTAAAAAAAGTAACCCAAAAGTAACGCGCGTTACTTTTTGAGGGTAACGGTAATGCATTCCTTTTATTTTGATGTAAGGTCAGTCGGTAACGCGATCCTCTTATTTGCAAATAATGAGTAACGTATTTCTTGTTTTTTTTCGGTAACGCCTACCACACTGGTCGTATCGCATATTTACCATGTAAATAAACTTATAAGAAATTAATCTTCCTTTACATTTTAAGGTTGCAGGCCTATTTAGACAACTTATAATGAATCTCTTACGTTTAACACTGAGTTCGAGATGATGTGAGCGAGATTTCATATTTTTGTATAAATACCGTAATAGATTATTCATTGCCCTTTCCCCCGTCATGTATTTATGTTTACGTTCCAAGTTGAGTTTTGCAAGTATTTCCCACTTTGTTAATCTAATCATCTCAATTGGTCCCATGATCCGCATACAACACCTGTATAACACCTTCGGTGCAGCGGATATTCACGTTTTTAAATCACATATTTTAGCATTGATATTGTTTCTGCCTACTTTATTATCTCACTGTGCATCACTACCAAGGTATCAGCTGTTAATTATGACACTAAATAGACAAACGAACGAATAAATTATGTAATGAAAACAAATAAAAAGTACAAGCCTCATACATTTAGGCAAAGGGGATTTAAATTTGATTTAAATTAACTTACTTCGATCAAACCAAAATAAACTTGATTGAGTTGATTGTTTCTAAACAAATCATAATTATTCCACCCTAGCCTTGTGTGAACTAATGTTGCTCTACTTTCTTACGCTTCTTTATTTATTATGGTGGAACGTTTTTAGTTCGTAGAGCTCAGGGTAATGGGAAACACAAAGAGCGAGCATATAAGTCCCTGAAACACCAAAATTTTCACTTACCGGCGCGTTGCATTATTGCTATCTCCCACCGATGGTTTCAGGTTCATACGGCTTACCAAACAATCAATGAGATGTTCTACGCCTGAACACTTCCTTTCACGGCAGCATTATAGTGATGTCTGTTTCTGAGGCGTTTTCAAACGCGGTTCCATGAACACAGTTGTTAGAGAGAGAAATATACGTTCTCCCGCATAAACGGAGAACACACAGGAACCCATATTTATGCCCAGGAGATGAAGTAACCAGTCTTTCGTTCTTTATTTATTTTTTTATAAAACACCGACGGGAAGATTTTCTTTTGTACTAGAGTAGCATTCGGAACGCGCGATCCTGGCGCTCTTTGAAATGTTAATGTCTTCGACGATACTTCTTGAGCGAGCTCCCTTATCAAACTTATAATGCGATGGGCCAGCTTTCAAATCCCGTTGTGCGGCGATACTGCTGAAATTCGCTTCAACGGTCCCTAAGGTGTTGGTTCATATGTTTGGTGCATCGCTTTATACACACTATTTTGGAAATCCCGTTGCAGCGCAAAGCTGCCCCTGGTGGCTTACGCGTATAAACAGCTGCCACAAAAGAGGATTTTTTTTTTTTTCAGAACATAAGTTTGGGGAAAATTAAATGCCACGAATATTTTTGTGACCATAAAGAACCTACGATTATGAAAGGACTAAAATATCGCCAATGGAGTGGGAGAATCGAGTTATTGCCAGTGCGGCGTCTATTGCAAGGGTACAATTATAATTTTGCTATAAACTACCAAGCAAACAAAAAAAAAACGTATTTAGGTCGTTTAGAAATCTTGCATTTTAAATTCGAGAATCACGAAGAAAATGAAGGATGCAAAACTCTTTTTTGGTGGGGACGAAAACACTGCCTCAGGACAACCTCAAATATTTTTTATCTTCTGACTGATTGCATTCTCGTTTGGTCGATTACGAAAACGTCCACTTTTTATTTTTTCACACTCGTGAAAGCGCGTTGAAATTTGATGCCCGAATCGGGACAAACATCTTGTCTTGAAATAACTTAACCAAGACGTTTATGAGCTCCAGGGCTGCCAACTCGAGGGAAATTTACCAGGTCAAGGTAATATTCAGGTCTCTGTGGGAATAAGGGAAATCTTGCTGGTTTGAGGAAACTTTTGGGCTCCGTATATATCTGGAACTTTCAAAGGTCAATTATGCTTTTTTTTTAAAATACCATTGAATGTAAACGGCTTTGGTTATATTTGGATTATTCCCTCCAGCCGTTTGGCGGTTTGTTGTGCAATCATCTGGCAAAACGGAGCAGCACTCAAACAACGTTTTTCGGTAAATTAGTTTTAATTGCCTCCTTACCCTCGGGAAACCTATGCAGGAAGGAACAAGGTAAGTCGATGCTTTTGAGAGCGCCGATTTGCATTTTGGAAACAGAAAGCTTGAGTACAAGAAGAAATATTGCGATGTCTGAAGACACAGATTTACCATGTCCAAGATACAGACTTACCATGACTAATAATATTTTGTGAAGTGTCGTGCTCCTTGTGTTCGAGTTTGAGAGCTCTCGCTTGTGTTGCATCTTTTGGTTTGGACTGACTATTATAAAAAAAAGCTCTAATGAAGTTGTTAAAGCAGCACGATGTTTTGATGGCGCGCATAACATATATATGCGAAGGTAGGGATTAATTCGATATTCGATAGTTTGAATCTCCCTTCGCCAGATTGGCCTTGGCCACGGCTTTTGCCCGATAAACTCATTTTTGCGAACGTGCCCGTGGCATAAAGGCTGTACAATATATATCTAATGGTGAGGGTGGACGCGATGCAGAAAACAATGAATATTTATTATATTATACAATTATTGGAGAAAGGGAGGGAAAATTTGGCAGAAATAGGGCAATTTCAGGCGTTCGCTAGGGACATTCTGATTTTTGCGTGTTGGCAGCCCTGAAGAGCTCTGACTTTTTAACACAATAACAAATTAATATTTACAAAAAAAAAACTATTTTTCACTAAGAAACAAAAAGGAGTATGACACGGCGTGAGACAAAGACAACATATCCGGGACCTCTCTGGTTGCGCTTTATGACGAGCATGGGTTCATATAAAGCAGGCAATTGATTCATTTCGGTGCGCGACACAAAATTGCCTCCGTGTCAATCAATCCTATATCCCCACCTCCTTCACAATTCTAGACAAAGGAACGACATGCCAAATTCTACCCTAGTAGAAATCGCCGAACTACTTTTCCGAGTTCCTTGCCGTCTACGAAAAATGAACTGCGTCGACAGCCAAGACGCGCTGACCAGTTTGCTGCACACATACCGCCTTCGTGCATTTGCGCATTTCCTTATTAAAATTAGCGGAGAAATGCACGTAGCATTTTTACGCTAAATATAGAGAAAACATTTTGCACGCTAGATGAAGCCTGAAATTTCTCCTCAAACTTAGCGGGACCTTCATTCATTCATTTATTGTTCTTAATTTAGCGGAAAGATTTTTTTGTTTGGCTATAATGCCGACAATTTCTTGTCACAACATTTACCGGTATGCCACGACTCTATACAAAAATACTCGCCGGCGTCCAGCTTTCGGCGTTCTCACAGGGAGTAGAGACAAAGGCACCTAGCTTCGCGTCTACCAACAAATCATTTCAAGCAGAGGTCGGCGCTTTGACATCCCCAAATGCTTTTTCTCCTCCTCCTCTCAATCTCTCTCTCTCTTTTTCTTCTTCTCTTTCGCTCTCTCTCTCTCTCTCTCTCTCTCATCTGCTCCTCTCACTCCCCCAGAGGGCCGTCGACCTCCAGCTTGACGCCCCGCGTGGTTCACTTAACAAACGTCAGCCCTGGAAGCAAATCATCAACAATGTGTTATCTGTGTCCTTTACGAGGAAGAAAATTCCACTTGTAAATATGAAATGAAGCCAGCAGACTGGAGGAGCCTCAGGAAGAAGCGAGGTGAAACGTATAGTTTCAGCGCGTCGCAGAGGCTCCTAATTTCCGGCCTGAGCCGGCGGTAGCTGCTCCCGACATGCTTATCTGGAGTGGCGTCTAGAGGCCTGCACGTCAAGAGACAAACTGCCGGCTCAAGCCTAGGTTCGTCTCGTGAGTTTGTTCGAACGGCCGCACAAAACAATCCTGCGATAATCTCAGCCTCCATAAGCAGAGTGTCATCGTAACTCACGCAACATTTGCGATTATATTGCTTCTTGCAATCAGCAAATTTCGGAACTTTCTTAAACGTAGGAATAAAGATCCTTTTTTGTCGCATGAAAGCTTTGTGAATGCGCCTTTTGTGATTTGTAAGATGATGAAGAGCTTGGTGTACACGTCAGAGCAGGTATTGCAGCTAAGTAATTAAGGGAACGATTTGTGTGCTATAGACCGCGGGACCTTATTAATGGGTTATTTGAAGAGCTTCACGACGCACTCTCTTTTATTTCCAACCTAACCTCCCACGAATCATGAATTCTCTTAGGCGACTTCAGCTGTCCTGACATAATTTGGGATACTTTTTCATTTTCAAACCACACTTCAGGGGCGCTTGCGGTTACATACGTTACATTTAATCTCGCTCAGATTATCACACAATTCCCGAGATTAACCGATAATACAAGTCATATCCTGGAACTCTGCCTAACTACTGACACTACACTTGTAAACAATATAACATATCATTCTCCGGTTAGTGTTCATGCCGTCATTCACCTCAATTTTCCGTTTGAGGTTCAACAAAGGTAACCATACTCCAAAACTATTGAAGACTATAATAAAGCTAATTATAGTACCATTAACAACGCGCTTGATATATTTTTCGAGAGTTTTCAGAGCGTCTGTAAAAACAGAGCAGTGAACGAAAAGTGGATGTTGTTCAACGACAAAATCACGCTCCTTGTTAATACATTTATTCCGACAATTAAAATAAAATGTGACAAATCAAATCCCGGGCACACAAAAATGCTTCACCAACTTCACATAAAAAAGAAAAAGGTTGTTAAGGCATGCTAAACAATCGCTTACCAACATCGCGTGGAAAAAGTACAATTTGATAGCTAGAACATATAAAAAAATCATCATAGAAGCGAAAGCAATTTTTTTTACATTGGCTTAGTAGGCATTCTTCACAATAAACCTAAAACGTTTTGGAAGGAAATTAATCCTAAGACGGATAAACCTGTTTAGCTCATGAGCGACGATTGCTTACCATTGTCGGACGAACAAAATGCGAACAACCTTAACCATTATTTCAGCTCAGTTTTCACGTCACATTACCACGCCAACATGCCTCATCTTCAAGATTTGCACAATCCACCCGTGAACGCCATTGAAATAACCTATTCAGGAATTATAAGCTTAATAGAAAAGATACAGCTATCATCGAGTTCGGGGACGACATAAATAATTCCGAACTACTGAAAAACGCCAAATCAGATTTGGCTCGTTTTTTATTAATGATCTTTCAGCAATCCTTATCTTCTAGCGAGCTTCCATCAGACTGGAAAGTTGGCTCAGTTGTTCCCGTCTATATATCAGGCGATCCATCTTCACCATCTAACTATCGTTCCACCTCGCGAACCAGTGTTCCGCGTAAACTTCTCGAGCATATAATTTATTCAAACGTCATGAATCATTTCGAAAATAACCACCTCCTTTTTCCAAATCAGCATGGGTTCCGTCAATCATCTTCCTGCGAAACTCAACTGGTACACCTCGTCCACGAAAAACACAGTAACATCGATAATCACATAAAAACTGACGCCGTATTTATTGACTTTTCTAAGGCATTTGATAGGGTATTCCATATATTACTAATGCTCAAACTAAATCAACTTCATATTGATCCATTAGGGATATCATGGATCAGGTAATGTTTAACCAATCGTACTCAGCACACTGTATTTAACAATTCCTCATCTTCCAATTGTCCTGTAACATCCGGAGTCCCTCAGAGCAGTGTTATTGGGCTCTTCTCTTCCTAATATTTGTAAATGACCTCGCTGATTACATAGCATCCTATATACGACTTCTCGCAGATGACTGCGTAATTTACAGATCCGTGTCTCACCTGGATGATCAAAAATCTCTACAAGCTGACCTCAACATTATTATTGGTGTAAAACATGGAAAAGGACAATTGATTCCTCTAAAATGCTACTCGTTTCCTTCACACGTACTCATAGTCCTATTACTTCTACTTATACAATCTGCAACCAGCCCATCCCCGAGAGCCCGTCGTACAAATATCTTGGTGTCCACTTAACTAGCAATCTCGCATGGAACAGTAATTTTAACGCACATCCTGCCTATTGCTAACCGCTCTTTGGGCTATCTTCGACGCAATCTAAAACTGGTACTGTCATCAGTAAAACAACTAGCTTACACTACACTTGTGAGGTCCCAACTCGAATTCGCGTCATCCATTTGGTCTCTTTGGCAGCATTCATTTGTAACGAACATAGAGGCAGTTCAAAATAGCACAATCAGATTTATATTTTCGAGACTACTCACGAGACACCAGCTTCACTTCACTAAGAATAAACTATATCCTCGATCTACTTTCATCCAGAAGAACATTATCACGCCTGCCCATTTTTCACAAGATCCACTATCATAACAGTGACATGAGAACTTCATTGCTATTTCCACCGAATCGCATATCTCCTCACATTGATAACGCATGTAAGCTACGCCCGATTTTTGCTTCATATGTCTTGTTTCACTCCACTTTGCCGTTAACAGTAGCGGACTGGAATAACCTACCCAACAGTATTGTGACCCAGATAGATCATACCACATCCATATCGTAAGTAACCATTTGCAACTGCACTAAAAGTTATTTTTTAGTTTATTATATATTTGCTTGTTTGTGCGCTGCTTTCTGTTTTGATATGCCTTTATCTAACAATGTTTCCTAACCCCTTGTGTAATGCCGCTAAGGGCCCTCAACGCTTAATAAATAATGGCGATGATGACGATTTAATTACGACACCTTCCTCGTAGGACTGTTGCCTGAAACCGTAGCCGGATGACTTTTAATGGTTATATCTTGCAAAATGGGTATCGCATAACACTGATCTTTGAGTTGTAAAAAAAAAGGCTTCGGTGAAAAATTAAAAAAAAAAACGTCTTCGTAAAACGTAGTTTGCTTAAAACTAATATCAGTTCACAAGTATAATAAGTGCGCAAGTACCTTCATCAACAAGACTGCGACGCCACTGATCTTATAAATAACACCAAGCTAACATTTGACGAGAATCATCCTCCACACAAAAATACACACACAAACAAAAACAAAAAATAGTGCTTTACACTATACAAAAAGTGAATTCAACAAACATTTACTGACCAGATTGCTTTATATATATTTTCAGGTCTCCATTGCGGTTTCATTAACAAGTACTGAAAAAATGACAGCTTCTCTATTTAGAGAAAATAACAAAGTGTTTAGGGAGCGCTTTATGGCCCCTGCACGCTAAGTGTCACCGCGGCCAGAACAGAAGAAAAATGGGTTCTTCAAAGTAGGAAAAATTGGTGTTAATTACTGTTTTTTTAACAAGACGGAATAAGTTTCTGGGCTAACTTTTATGCCAAAACCGTTCCGCCTGAGTGTGAGTAAAAGGCGCTACGCGCAGGTCAATGCAACATGATGTTACGCAGCCTCATGATTTGTAATACCTAATCATGAGAACTCACAAACTAACGTTAACAGGAGATATTTACCAAGCGGCTCAGTAGGAATCCAAAACTTGCACCGTTGGATCTGCACCCAACACGCTTCATAAGCACCACGAAGAGGTTTTTCTTTTTTTTTTATTGCCGGCACCATGAGGAGTAGATAATTGCCCTAAGACAATGAATAGGATGCGTCTTGGTCGAGTGCTAGTCCGCGCGGCAGGTGGAGAAAAGGGAAAACTTTGGAAACGCCTAGCCACCGAGCGATTGGAAACGAGCACCGCATCACTGTTCGGAAATGAGCTCGAACGTTCGAGCTCGAAATCGAGTCCAATGATTGTGGTTGCGGGCCGTCTTAGAGTTGCAAATATCAACATAAATTGGCGCCATCTGTCAAATCAAACTTCATTGCTCGGTGGGTATAGTGACCGCAAGAAGCTGGACTAAGTATGACTCACGGGAGCCTGCAGTATCCTTTACTCTATTAATCCTTAAAGGTGCCCTCAGGAGGTTTCTGAGATCGCCTAAATATGGCGATAGCTCACTCTGCGGGCTATAAGCATCCTAGAAATTCATAAATCATAACAATGCGCCGCCGATTTCCCTCATAAAAAAGCAACCAAAGATCAAACACACCAATGTTATCTCCGGCGGCGTTGTTCCGGCAGGCAGGTTGACATCTGACCAATGAAAACGCGACATTTGGTTGAGATTGCAAACGTTGTTATTACAAAATGACTATGCTCTTAAAGATGATAAAAACAATTAAGTTTAGTCGAAAAATAATTTTTGTTTCGGGGAGATACATAATACTGCAATAATCGTCTCACAAACTGGGCACCATGTTTTCCATAGTAAGCCTGAGACGTAAGAGCAATAAAAAAAAAAAGGACAGAACAACGAAGTAACATTTATAGCCCTACGTCTCAGGGTTACTATGGATGTGATTCATCAGGTCGCCAGCGGTTTTTTTTACCTTTCTGCACTATGTTTGCTTCTCTATTGTTTTTTTCGCGCGAGTGATGTGTCCGGTGGTCAGCCCTAGAGTGCGCACTCGCGGGGTTGAATCGTAGTCCGGGCTGTATGAGAAGCGAGCCGCGCGCATTCGAGATATCACTCCGCGGTTCCACCACATTGGTTGACAGTGGTTCTGGTTTCGGAACATGGTCCCCCATTGCCGGAGATGAACTCGGTGTGTTGGAATCTCCGATTGCTTTTTTAATAGGAAATTAGACCGCAGACTGTCATGCTTTAGGAATTTCTAGAATGCTTAGATCCGGCAGAGTGAGTCATCACCATATTTAGGCGATCTTAGAAACCTCCCCAGGGCAGTTTTAAGCTGACACTGCGGCCAAAGCTAGCCCGCGCGATCTAAACCGGGGTCCTAGCTCTGAGACTTCCTCGCTCGGCAGACGAGTGCTCGCTCTGCGGAAGAACGCGTCAAAGCAGTGACCTCGAGCTCTCGGGCTTGTGGCATTAACTGCAGTCTCAACTCAAAGGGCCCCTGAAAAGATAACAAAATTATTTTTAAACAGTTTGGTTGGGACACGCGTGTGACGAAATATATTTACGCGAAAAGAAATAATTTTTAGTGCAATATTAACGACTAGAGATTTATTTGAAATTCTGCGCGCATAGTCCATGACGTCACGGGTCATTCCGCAATCACCGTCTCGGTCTTCAGCTCTTTACACCTCAACGTGAAGGCGACGCCGATCCACCTCTCCTCCACGCACCCGAAATGCCGAGAGAAAACAAGTGGAAAGGAGGAGACTACCATATAAAATTGCGTCTCACGCCGTCAATATTGCTCTGTTTTTTTATTTATTTATTGTCGCATAGAATTAAGTTTTTTACACGGGTGTTCCAACCAAACTGTTAAAAAAAAATTCTTTTTTTTTCCTTTTCAGGGGCCCTCCAAGGGTGAACGGAGCGTAGGCGACCGTCGGCTCGGGCCACTGACCATCCAATGACTAAGCGTTGATCCTCATGTGACATATCTTACGACGTTACGGGGCGGATCATAATGCACCGAAAGATAGCGCAGCAGACGTATGACGGCACGACTTCGGAAAGCGGCCAATAGATAGCGTAACGGGCGCGATAAACTTTCTTCCCCTCGCAATCACCTCAGTTACCACAAGGGGCTCCTCGCGATCCAAGAGCACTAAAGCCGTGGTCACACTGCTCATACATCATACAAAAGAAAGTCTGCAAGCACGAGTCACCGCAATATCCGTGGTTTGAATGCCGGCTGCCTAGTTTATTTCTTGAACTCATTGCCATGCGGCATTCGAGCAAGATCTCGCAGTGACTAGCGTTCGAATTTGTATGCAGACTGTCTTTTGTATGACCCCGGATTAAGACCCTAAGGCGCCATACGTACCTTCGGAAGAAGCAAAACCAATTGAAACCTCTCATTCTGGCATACGCCTCGCACACTCCCCTCTTGAATTAATTTAAACTTGTTTGAATAATTTCATTTCATTTCATTTCATTTATTGAACCTTAAGGACCCGTGAGGGCATTACATAAGGGGGGGGGGGGGGATCATTCATATTATATATTAAAAAAACAGACACAAAAATAAATACATTCAGGAAAAGGTTGGTAAACGGTTAACAACATAAAAAGTGCAATTGAAGACTTGATTTAAAGGCGTTTGGGTCTACGATGGTGACGGTGGAGGACGGGAGGCTGTTCCAGTCATTGATAGCTTGTGGGAGGAAAGATCGGTTGAAAGCGTTTGTTGAGCCAGAGATCCTTTTGATGGTACAGTCGTGGTTTAGGCGAGATGATGTTCGATCGGGAGGTGATAATAATGCTGTTTTAAGGTCAGGATAGTGATAATAGATTTTGTGAAGGAGGCAGAGCTGGGAGACGTTCCTACGAAGCTGCAAAGAAGAAAGGGTTAGTTGACTTTTTAGGGAAGAGACACTGATGGAGTTATCGTACGTGGAGAGGATGAAACGGGTGGCCCTGTTTTGAATTGCTTCCAGATGATTGATAAGGTAGCCTTGATGGGGGTTCCAGATGGAGGCAGCATATTCTAATTTGGGTCGGATAAGTGTGTCGTAGGCCAGTTTGCTGTCAGTTGGTGGAGCAGGTCGAAGGTTACGTCGGAGTAGTCCCAGGGTCCTGGAGGTGTCTGCGGAGATGGCTTCAATGTGATTATTCCATGAAAGGTCTGATGTTAATTTTACACCGAGATATTTGTACGAAGGAACGGTCTCAATGATATCGGAGCCTAAGTAATATTGATAGGACAAAACGTTTTTTTTTCTAGTGAAACAGATTAGTTTACATTTAGATTTGTTTAATGGCATCAGCCACTGTTCGCACCATTTATTAATTTTTACTAAATCATCTTGGAGTTGAATGTTGTCATGCACACTTGTTACTTTGTTATATACGACACAGTCATCTGCAAACAGGCGAATATTAGATAAGATAGTGGCCGGAAGGTCATTTATGAATATTAAAAAAAGTAGGGGACCCAGTACGAACCCTTGAGGAACGCCAGATGAAACGTTTGTTAGGGCAGACTCATGGTAATTTGTAACCGTGTATTGCACCCGGGAAGAAAGAAAGTCACGTATCCATGAGAAGATTAGCGGGTCAAGACGAAGGGATGTCAGTTTGGAAAGTAGTCGTTGATGGGGAACATGATCAAAAGCCTTCGAAAAATCCAGAAAGATGGCGTCAGTCTGAGCCCGACACTCGAGATTAGTTTGTAGGTCATGAATGAAGTCGCAAAGCTGCGTCTCACATGAGAGTTCCTTTCTAAATCCATGCTGCTTTTTGAAGAAAAAAAATACATTAGTTGTTAGGTGACTCATGATATGTGAATATAGTATATGCTCAAGAAGTTTAGATGCGATTGAAGTTAAAGATATTGGACGATAGTTAGAGGCCAAACAGCGACTTCCCAGCTTGAAGACTGGGACGATCCTGCCAACCTTCCAGTCAGAAGGGAGCGAGCTTTCAGATAATGACTGGTCAAAGATTAATTTTAAGAACTCACTGGAGATAGTGGTAGTATTTTTTAGAATTTTTGAATTGATGTTGTCGGAACCGGCGGACGATGACAGTTTTAATTTGGCAATGAGATTTTGGATACCGGTTGCGCTTACACTGATTGGTGGCATGGTTTCGTAAGGTTGCTCGGGGAGACTGGAAACAGTGTTCAAACACTCGTTAGTAAAAATGGAAGAAAAATACTCGTTAAACACTGTAGGAATGTCACTCTCTGGAATGGGATCGCCGTTGTCGGTACGTAGTTGGATGGCAGAGTTGTTGTTCTTTGGTGAAACCAGATTCCAGAACTTCCTCGGGTTACTCCTCAAGATGGACAGTAAGTCATTAAAAAAGAATTTATTCTTGGCTTGCTTTATGTTCCTGGTGTAGTTTTTTTAGTGCAGAATTGTAAACATCCCAAGATTGGCAGGTGTTTAACCGTTTGGCCTTTGCAAAAAGTCTTTTTTTCTTGTTTCGCAAAGAGAGCAAGGTTTTTGTAAACCATGGATTACCTAAATCGGTGCGCACACGAACTGTAGGAACAAACATTTTTACTAGATGATTCATTTTAGTTTTGAATAATGTCCAGTTTTCTTCCACAGATCTAAGATGAAAATGAACGACGTAATTGTCAAAGAAGATTGCCAACTCGCGGTTTATCGAGATATAATCAGCCCTGTTATAATCGTGAATAATCTTGGAAATGGGATGCTTGGTGAGAGTGGGAAGTGACAAATCAACATGCAGCAACCTGTGATCACTGAGCCCATCACAGTATTGGATACACTTGACAAGGTCCGGTGACGTAGTTAGTATTAAATCAAGAATATTTCCCAAACGAGTTGGTTTATCAACAAGCTGTGTAAGATTCAGAGTAAGACGCATGTCTAAAAAATGTGCGGATGTGGCAGAGCCTACGGATGATAGGTTTGACCAATCGATTTGAGGAATATTAAAATCACCAAATAACAACATATCAGCCTTTGGAAAACGATCTCGTATATCAAGTAAGACAGAGCATAGATCAGTATGGAATGATGAAGCACAATTTGGTGGCCTATAACATACGCCCACAATGACCTTATTTGATGGCGTACAGACACATATGCAAGTAAATTCCAAGCCATGGTTCGCTAAACAGATATCAAAAGATGATATAAAACTTTTTATTGCGATAAGCACACCGCCACCCCTCTGGCCATGCCGGTCGTGTCGGAAGACTTTGTCATCTAAGCTTGGCGGAAAAAGCTCCTTATCTTCGATATCAGGGTTTAACCAAGTTTCTGTCAAAATGACTATATCTGATGAGCTGTCCTCCAGTACACTGTGAAACTCGTCGCGTTTTGGAATGAAGCTGCGAATATTAGCGAAAATAACAGAAAGGCTTTTGTTTTTATCGCGCAAGGCGGCATAAGGGGATGACGGTAACACTTTATTTTTGCCAGAAGCACGTAGCTATGAAAATTCAACAACAGTTTGAGATTCCGAGTTAAAAACGAAACGCTTGTTGTCCGCATGCAGTTTGTTAAAACGCACTTTAAATGGTACGTTCATACTCCTACCATACTCAAAACGTTTGGCACGGGCAACTCGCACAGACGCAGAAAAATCTTCGCGTACAGCGTAATGGGTGCCTTTCAGTTTAAACCCGGAGGCCAGGATGCTCTCTTTGTCCTTAAATCGGGCAAACTTCACTATTATTGGCCTAGCTTTCTGGGGCTGAAATTTCCCTAGGCGGTGTGATCTTTCTAAATTTGAGGGATCTAGCTGAATTCCCAGCTTGCTTGAACAAAACTCGATAATTTTTTCTTCCGATTGCCCCCATGTTTCGGTGAGGTTATCTTGGCAGCCAAAAAATAACAGATTTGACCTACGAAGCCTATTTTCGTTGTCATCGCACTGCTTCTGAATATTTGCTAGGTCAACAGGAAGATTTTCATCAGGGGGGGTTAGAGATGCGGAGTTCGTATTAGCCAACTTCGTTTCTACAGCACTCATCCTTGAAAACAATTGTTGGACAGATATTTCGGTAGCCTTCTGTCCGCTCTCCAATAACGAGACTGTTGCCAGCAAGTTTGTCTGAGCAGCCTCGATTCTCTGGACAGCTGCAAGAATACTTGTGATTTGCTCACTAGCGGTTAGTGGTCCCGGGTTTGCCTCCACGTCTCCGGACATTAACAAAAGGAGTCGAGAAACATAAAAAATGTACGAGTACTGCAAACACTAAAAACACAACCATTTTCGCCAGGAAATGTCGTTGGGGCACGACATCGCAATAAAATTAAGATTTCTATTTCGAGAACAAACTGCATTCGGAAGGTAACCAACCTGAAGAAGGGAGAGGTTTTGCATGGCTGTTTGTCTGGCGACGCCGTGCCCCAACTGGCCATCCATCCCGGTCGGCTTATGTAGCCACCCGTCGGGATAGGAACCATGTGATGTTACAGTGCTTGATTGTTGCCAGATGCTGATGTTGAACGCCTTCTGGTGGATCCAAGTTGGTGGCGAAAACGCCCGAGGAAATGCCGTGACTCTCTCGATGACAACAGATGACGTGTCCCAAGCCAGAAGATGACGATGCAGCAGATTTCCTGGCGGGATCGCAGAAAGGGCCGTGGTCACCAACACCTGAAGAAGGGAGAGGTTTTGCATGGCTGTTTGTCAGGCGATGCCGTGCCCCAACTGGCCATCCATCCCGGTCGGCTTATGTAGCCACCCGTCGGGATAGGAACTATGTGATGTTACAGTGCTTGATTGTTGCCAGATGCTGATGTTGAACGCCTCCTGGTGGATCCAAGTTGGTGGCGAAAACGCCCGAGGAAATGCCGTGACTCTCTCGCTGACAACAGATGACGTGTCCCAAGCCAGAAGATGACGATGCAGCAGATTTCCTGGCGGGATCGCAGAAAGAAAGAAAACCGCACAACACACAAGCGCTGTTGTGTGTAGAACGCATCCGAAACAATGCCAGGTTCCTCGCAACCAAGCATAAAAAATAGTCACACACGAGTTATACACGCGCGACACTTTCTTTACTCCCCAAGTTTATCAGAATGATGGAGGCTAGTATAAAGTTCTGTAGATATCTTGAAGAAGCTGGGGCTCGCTTCGTAAAAAGCAGCTTTGTCATAATTGGTACAAGTGTATACTTGTTCTTGCTATCTATTCACCTTCCTTACGAAGCTTTAATAAGAAATTTGCCATCAAATCAATACATTAGTTAAAGGATGCGTCCTGTTACGATAATATTTGATCCTCACAATGCAAAACTAAAATTCACAGGGTCTCTTATGTCATCCCTAAGACGACTTGAAGGCGAAAGCCCAAGTACCGATGTAAACGTGATAGCGAACCTCCGAAGAAAGCGCGCTCTCTGACGACGCACTTTTGGCGCCATTTCATTGGCTCACTCGGATCGTGGCGTCGGTTGTGGTCCCGGTGATAGCGAACCTCCGAAGGCAGCGCACTCTCTGACGACGCCCTTTTGGCGCCGTTTCATTGGCTCACTCGGTTCGTGGCGTCGGCTGTGGTCTTGGTGATAGCGTACCTCCGAAGGCAGCGCACTCTCTGACGACGCCCTTTTGGCGCCGTTTCATTGGCTCACTCGGTTCGTGACGTCGGCTGTGGTCTTGGTGATAGCGAACCTCCGAAGAAAGCACGCCCTCTGATGGCGCACTTTTGGCGCCGTTTCATTGGCTCACTCGGATCGTGGCGTCGGCTGTGGTCTCGGTGATGGCGAACCTCCGAAGAAAGCACGCTCTCTGACGCCGCACTTTTGGCGCCGTTTCATTGGCTCACTCGGATCGTGGCGTCGGCTGTGGTATCGGTGATAGCAAACCTCTGTAGAAAGCACGCTCTCTGACGGCGCACTTTTGGCGCCGTTTCATTGGCTCACTCGGGTCGTGGCGTCGGCTGTGGTCTCGGTGATAGCGAACCTCCGAAGATAGAACGCTCTCTGACGGCGCACTTTTGGCGCCGTTTCATTGGCTCACTCGGATCGAGGCGACGGCTGTGGTCTCGGTGATAGCGAACCTCCGAAGAAAGCACGCTCTCTGACGGCGCACTTTTGGTGCCGTTTCATTGGCTCACTCGGATCGTGGCGTCGGCTGAGGTCTCGGTGATAGCGTACCTCCGAAGAAAGCACGCTCTCTGACGACGCACTTTTGGCGCTGTTTCATTAGCTCACTCGAATTATTTATTTATTATTATTTTATTCAGAGGATACTACAGGCCATTGAAGGCCCAAGTAGGAGTGGGGTACGACATATGCATTCACACATACAACAAAAAACAAATAACACGACATTAAAATGTTTACAACAACTAACTAGCAAATATACAGGATATATATATATATATATATATATATATATATATATATATATATATATATAAAAGGGGGGGGGGAGGAACAGCAAGCATCAAGCAGCATGTAATTCAATAAGGGAGTAATACAAAATGACCTATCCAGATGTAGTATGAAGGTTTTTAAAATCTTAATGTCCATGCGAAAAGAATGAAGGTGCAGCAATGTACAAAGCAAACATGCTAGTTATCAAGACGTTCGAGACCTTGTACGAAGTTGGTGTCGATAAATAGTTCGAGAGGTAAACCGTTCCAGTCCCTAATAGTACGGGGGATAAAGCTAAACTTAAACATGTTAGTACGCCCAAAAATGGATGTTGGTGAAAACTGATGTCTGTGCCGCGTAGTTCTTGACGCTAAAGGGGAAATATATTGCAATGGGTCTATGCGAGTCTGTCCTTATTGAAGATGAAACAAGAAGTTCAACCGCGCAAGTTTCCTTCTGGCCTGAAGGGTCTGTATTCCGTTAGCCCGTATAAGTTGAGACGGTGAATCCAGCCTTCTACACTTTCCGTAAATAAACCGAACCACTCGACGTTGCACCATCTCCAACTTCCGGATATCTTTCTGAGTGAATGGATCTCAAACGACATTTGCATACTCCAACTTGGATCTGACTAATGAATAATAAGCATGTAGCTTAACCTGAATCGGAGCGTCTTTTAACTTTCTTCTAATGAAACCCAACTTCCTGGATGCCGAGGTACAGATATCTTTTATATGAGGAGACCATGAAAGCGTGTCCGATATAAATAAAACAAGATATTTACATTCCCGCTCCACAGTAACCGGGGTGTCCGCGATATTATAAATGTATTCAAAGGGTTACTTTTTTTTTGTAATACGTAAAAGTGTGGATTTAGCAGAGTTAAGCTTTATTTTCCAGGTATCGCACCATGACACAACGGAATGCAAACTATGGTCTAACAATAGCTGATCCGAGCTCGAATTTATTTTTTTTTAAATAATGCAATCGTCGGAAAAAAGACGTATGTGGACACCTGCGTGAATGATTGATACAATACGTTTATGTACACCAAGAACAAAAGAGGACCTAAACGCTCCCTTGGGGGGCCCCTGACGTTACAGGCAGAACTGGAGAGATGCAACCTCCGACGGAAACAAACTGTGTGCGATGTGACAAGTATGCAGCTATCCAGTTAACAAAGCCATGTGGAAGACCAAGCTGTTCAAGTTTAAAAAGCAGTTGTTCATGAGGCACCTTATCGAAAGCTTCGCTGAAGTCCAAGAAAAGCGCATCAATTTGACTTCCCCTATCGAGGATTTGCGCAAACTCATGGATGGTAAAAACGAGTTGGGTCGTAGTTGATAAGCCTTTGCGAAAGCCATGTTGAAACTCTGTTAGAAAATTACGGCTGTCCAGCAGTTTATTGATTTGACTGTAGATGATATGCTCTATTAATTTACACGAAGAAGAAGTCAAAGAAATTGGACGGTAGTTCTCAACTTCTAGGCGATCCCCTTTTTTTTGCACAGGTACCACTATGGCAGTAAGCCAATCATCTGGCAGCGAGCTGTTTGAGTATGATGTACGAAAAATAATGAGAAGATAATGGGCTAGGGACTCAGCGTACCGTCGTAAAAACGTGTTTGGAATCTTATAGGGACCAGCACTTGTTTTCGTTTTCAGTGACAACAGCAAAGAAACTATGCCGTAATAAGTTATAAACTCAGAGTGACAGCTTGATGCAGTAGAAATGACATAATCATAGTTACGGTTATCGGAGAAAACCGACAAAAAATACTCATTGAAATGGCACGCTATAACACCAGGATCAGTTGAGACAGTGTCATTCAACATGGTTTGCTCAACGGGCTTATCTTTTTTCAGTCAAGTAGCGCCGAAACTTTTGGGGGTCCTGTTTAAGATAGTTTAGAAGCGTACCGGAGAAGTAGTTGTCCCTAGCCTCAGCAATTAGGCTACGAAGATCGCTCTGCAGATTAGTTTCATCACAATTAACCGGCCTTGCTTTCTTCGCTCGTTTTATTCTGCGTTTGAGATGTATGATTTTTCTATTAATCCACGGAGTATTACAATTAATACGCTTGTATTTTGTAAGTAAAAAGTTGTCAAGGCAGTACTCGCTTAAGTGCTTAAATTTTAGCCAAAGGGCATCAACATTTGTATCAGTGAAATTATCAAGATTTATGTCAGGATAATCGAGTATGCTAGTATCGTCAGCTCGCGAAAACTCTTTGAAAGGTGAATATATAACTCTTTTTGTAGGTGAAAAGCGCTCAAGCAAACAGGTCAAGAGGACCAAATAGTGATCAGATATACCCTGTTCAACAGATATGGTGCAATCAGTAAGCGAATTGTTTACGAAATCAAGATCAAGAATTGAGTGACTGGTACCATGTACTCTGGTTGGATCCTGAACTACCTGCTTCAGATCAAAGGCGAACATCATATCAAAAATAATTTCTGTTGCAGAAGATGAACAACACATATTCGCCCAGTCAACGAACGGGATATTACAGTCACCAGCCAGGATTATTTTATGGCTGCTAAATTTAAACAAATGGTCAAATAATCTGCACAAGTAGTCAGGAGTAGCAGAGGGGGGTCGATCAACAGCTCCAAGGATAACAGTGTTGCCCCAACAGTTAAGGCGTAGAAACAAGCTTTCAGGATTTTCTATTTGGGTTTCCAGAACCGCTTCAATGCCTGGTTTAAGTAAAACAGCCAGTCCGCCACCCCTTCCATCAAGATCCCTGCGAAATACATTGGACTGATCCGGAAATACCTCTCCGTCACTAATGCAATCAGTAAGCCAGGTTTCGGTTATAACACAAACATGCGGGTCATGCATAAGAAGGATAGATTCAAGTGCGTGCGATTTGTTGACGACACTTTGTGCATTTACGTTCAAAAGTCGTAACTGTTCGCGATTAGGTACAAGTCAGTCAGAATGGGTGGTTTTTATCTGGGTTGAAATACTTGCGCCTGCATTTTTGTTTTCGTCCGATACAAATACTTCGTCATTCACGTGAAGCTTATCATTAAATAGATAAACACGGGCGCCTTCATCTTTATCGTGTCTGGCACTCTCCCACAGCATTTTTCTTTTCTTGAGTGTAGCCTGCGAGTAATCATTGTTTATAAACACTTTCGAGCCTTTAAGTTTTTTAGCATTGCGAAGGATTTCTGTTTTTTTATTGAAATCCTGAAAGTATAAAAAAATCGGTCTTTTGGAACCACGTTTACCAAGCCTGTGAGAACGCGCCACGCACGAACACGCAACGCCCAGTTTGTTTTGAAAACGTTCAACGAGTACTGTTCTTATTAATTGGTCGTCAGTTTCATTAGGCGTTTCGGGGATGCCATGGATTACAAGGTTTGAACGGCGACTTCTGTCCTCTAGATCAGCAATTTTTGCATTTAGTTTAAATATATTTTGCTCAAGAGCAGTTACAGTTTGCTTTAGGGAATCAATCTGCATAGTCTTTATTTGTATTTCGCTCAGAGTTTTCTCGATTCCCGTGCATTTAGACGTTAGGTCTTCCATTTTTTTGTCATTACGCTCGTGTCGAGCCTTGAGCTCAGACATTTCATTTTTAATCGCGATTTGGCCATCAATGATTTTCTGAAACATTTCTTTAGTTGTAGGCCCCGGGTTTGACTCCAAATCCCCACACAAAAGAAGCGTACACACTAAAAACAGTCATCCGCAATATGACACAATGTCCGTGGGCACGGCACAATTACAATCGTGATATCGACACTTCTAAACGATCTGAATGAATAACAAACCTGTAGGAAGAGCCAGCAGAAGTTAGGCGACATGTTTGCTCGACAATCGCCGCGCCCACTCAATCGGATCGTGGCGTCGGCTGTGGTCTCCGTGATAGCGAACCTCCGAAGAAAGCACGCTCTCTGACGGCGAACTTTTGGCGCCGTTTCATTGGCTCACTCGGATCGTGGCGTCGGCTGTGGTCTCGGTGATAGCGAACCTCCGAAGAAAGCACGCGCTCTGACGGCGCACTTTTGGCGCCGTTTCATTGGCCCACTCGGATCATGGCGTCGGCTGTGGTCTCGGTGATAGCGAACCTCCGAAGAAAGCACGCTCTCTGACGCCGCACTTTTGGCGCCGTTTCATTGGCTCACTCGGATCGTGGCGTCGGCTGTGGTCTCGGTGATAGCGAACTTCCGAAGAAAGCACGCTCTTTGACGGCGCACTTTTGGCGCCGTTTCATTCGCTCACTCGGATCGTGGCGTCGGCTGTGGTCTCGGTGATTGCGAACCTCCGAAGAAAGCACACTCTCTGACGACGCACTTTTGGCGCCGTTTCATTGGCTCACTCGGATCGTAGCGTCGGCTGTGGTCTCGGTGATAGCGTACCTCCGAAGAAAGCACGCTCTCTGACGACGCACTTTTGGTGCCGTTTCATTGGCTCACTCGGATCGTGGCGTCGGCTGTGTTCCCGGTAATAGCGAACCTCCGAAGAAAGCACGCTCTCTGACGACGCGCTTTCGGCGCCGTTTCATTGGCTCGCTTGGATCGTAACGTCGGCTCTGGTCCCGGAGATAGCGATCCTCCGAAGACAGCGCAGTCTCTGAAGACGCACTTTTGGCGCCGTCTAATTGGTACGTTTCATTTTGGTACCTTTCATTTCGCCGACGTGTTTTCGCTCAAGTAGGGATGTGCGATTTGTGGCGGCTCAAGGACTTTGAAGGTTGACTGAACGATTAGACAAATAATGCTTTCGCCTTAATAAGTTGTGCTAGGTGGTTGCGATTAGTTAAAAACAAATCGCGAAAGGACGACGGCACGTAGAAGATCACTCGTTTTGTCTTCTTCTACTTCTGGTTGATTGAACTTCTTGGGGGTGTTACATCCTTAATTTACGCACTAGATATAACCATTCAATTACCCTAACAAGCTAACCAATTATTTTAAAATTATGTGGTTTTGACGCATAAGCGACGCATAAGCAAAACGCATAAGCGTTTTGACACATAAGCGACCTGTAAGGATATCCTTCAAGACCTCTCCTAACCTAATATGGCTTATGGGTATTTTGTTTTAATAAAATCAGATGACCTTAAAAAAGTTATAACGTTTAAATTTTTTTGTTTTATTTATTATACCTTAAGGGCCCCTGGGGGGCATTACATAAGGGGGAGGGGGGAAACATAAAACACAATATAACACTTCGAGGGTTGAAATCATATGTAGAAACAAATAGGTTCAAAGAACATCTCTTATTTTACAGTGCAATATCTTCATTATACAATCATATGCTTAGTAAGTTCTGCTAAAAACAAGGCATGATCAGTAATTGTTACAATGGACTCAGGTAGCGCATTCCAATCCCCTATACACAAATAAAAGGGGAGAGTTTTTTTTTTAAATGTTGGTTCTGGCAAAGGGCATTTCTATCTTCTGGCAATAATCACGGCGTAGGGAGACATGAGTGGCTGAAGAGAAGAATTCATGGTCAGTCCAGGGCTTGTAAAACAAGTTATGAAAAAAGGATAATCTATCTACGGTGCGTGTAGTATTAAGGAGAGGTAATGATAAAGAAGCCTTAAGGGCAGATATGCTCGTGGGTGAGTAGTCAGCAAGAATGAATCTAGTTGCGCGGTTTTGGATTAATTCTAACATGTCAGATAGGTAAGCCTGAAGGTGGTTTCAAATGGTAGAAGCGTATTCCATCTTGGATCTAACAAGGGTGCAGTATGACAGCTGTTTGACTTTCGGTGAAGCTTGACTAAGATGGCGTCTTAGAAAACCTAAAGTTTTATTAGCACTGGAAGTTATGTGTTCAATATGAGTTTTCCATGAGAGGTCAGAGCTTAAGTGCACGCCAAGGTATTTAAAAGATGAAACCTTTTTAATGGGCTGGGATGTAAGTTGATAGGTATAATTTACTGGATTACGGGATTTAGAAAAGAGATACACATTTACATTTATTACGATTAATGGACATAAGCCACTCGGCACACCAGGTTTCAATTAGGGATAGGCCTTCTTGTAATGTTAGGCCATCATCTTCACTGAAAATAGCGCAATAAACAACAAGATCGTCAGCAAACAGACGAACACAGCTTCTCAGGCGATATCCGATATCATTTATATAAACAAGGAAGATCAATGGGCCCAGTACAGTACCCTGTGGTACGCCTGAAATAACTGGTAAGGATTGTTAAGATGCTTACCTAGACGTACGGATTGGGTTCTAGTCGTAAGAAATGTTTTTATCCAATTAACTATAGTCGCATTAATGTTTAAGTTTTGTAATTTTACGATAAGTCTGTAGTGTGGCACATGGTCGAAAGCTTTCGAAAAGTTTATAAAGAGAGCGTATGTTTGTGTTTGTGAGTTAAGATTACTGTGGATATCGGTTACTACCTCGAAAAGTTGTGTTATTCATGATCGATTCCTACGAAATCCATGTTGGTTAGAAAATATTACATTATTGATATCCATAAACTGCATTATGGCTGTAAAAATAATATGTTCAAGGAGCTTACTACATACGCTTGTTAAGGAAATAGGCCTGTAATTGCTCAGATCGTCAGATGACCCAGACTTAAAAATTGGAATGACGTCTGCTTGTCCTCAGACACTGGGAAGCATACCAGTAATGAGTGATTGGTTGAAAAGTTTACCCAGGTATAGGGACGAGATGTCCTTAGTAATTTTTAAAATCTTACTGTTTATCCCGTCGTGACCAGGAGCAGAGCTGACTGGAAGTTGCTCTAATAATTTTGATATTCCTTCAGAAGAGATAGTTATTGACCCCAGTCGCCAAGTGCGTCCCGAGAAGCTAATTTCGGCATGGGGAACGTTTCGCGAGTGAAGACGCTACTGAAATATTCATTAAATCTGTCACATACTTCATTTTCAGTCAGCTGCTTTCCAGTCGGATCTGAGATGATCGGAGTTTTCTTTGAAGAAGGATTGATAATTTTCCAGAATCTCTGTGGATTTGAGATAAGAATGTTATACAGGTCGTTCTCAAAGAAATTACGTTTCCCCGTTCTTATTTCACGTTTACAAGTATTAGCAAATTGACGGAAGGAAGACCACGAGGCGTCATCATTATCTTTTTTTTTTGCTGACTGGAATAGCCTCTTTTTCTTCCTTAGCATTATCATTGTATTATGAAAATAAACTGACACATATTGGACGTTAAACCCGAATGTTTTATTTTGCTATAGGTTCAGGACAACTGAACTAAGCTAAAAACATGGTAATACAAATCCTGCTTTCAGGTGATGTTTTTGACAGAATATTATCAGGGTCGTCATGCGGAACTTCATGGTGTTGTGGCTATGGCAGTGCACACTCCAGTGACCTCAAGAGCCTCAAACAACGTTGGACTAGAAACTGTGCACTCGTAACCTCGACTGCAAGAATCAACCCCAAGCGTCCTGCAGGACTCTCCAGGACACTGCAAAAAGAAATAGAAGCACAGTTTAAAAATGGTTTAGATCTAGTTCAATGCTCTGTCTATACAAATACACGATATACGATATATATATATATATATATATATATATATTATTAAATTTAGGACACTGATGACTGACGATAGACAGCCCATACTTTTATTTGTGTGTCTTGAAACGAAACAAAAAGGCATTGCATTAATTAAGAAGTAAAATAAAAACACATTAACTTCCCTTGATAATTATAATAAACCAGAGAAGAACAGAATCTGTCGTGCGTGTATTGTGCGTGCGTTATGATTTGCTATACTTGGTTGTGGGGAGATTTGGAGTTTTCGGATATGCTGCACACGCGACATTCTTGTCGTCTCCGTGTTCATCAAAATGATCGAGACAAGTTTATACTTCTACGGGAGTAGAGCGTGTCACAAGCATGTTTTAACGAGAAGTTTTCCGTGGGCACTGCATCTTTGTTGGATGCGTGTAGAACCTTAAGTTCGTAGTGCCCTTGGATTGTAGAGCCTCTTGTAACTTAAGTAATCGCGAGAGGAGGAGGTATATTGCGCCCTTTACTCTATCAATTAACTTCCGTCTAAAGTTCAGACATCATACGCCTGCTGCGCTATTCCATTGGGACGTTATGATTCACCCCGTGTTGTCGTGAGCCAACCTGGGGAGCTACGCATTGTCTGGAACCAACTGCGCGCCGGCGGTCGCCTGCGGACTAAGCATGCTGGACTAATTATAATTTTCCGGCAACTGGCACCTAGGAACTAAGGGCTGGACTAAGTGTGATTTGTCACCGACGATTGCCTGCGGACCAAGTACAATGGACTAAGTATGAATCACTGCCAACGGTCGCCAACAGACTAAAGATGGTTGTCTAAGTATGACTTGCCGCCGACGATGGCCTATGGACTAAATACTCTGAAATACTCACCGCCGACGGTCTCCTGCGGATTAAGTATGCTAAACTAAGTATGACTCGGCGCCAACGGTCGACGGCGTACTAAGTAAGCTAAGTAAAACTCGTCTCCGATGGTCGCCTGCGGAATAAGCATGCTTGACGAAGTATCACTCACCGGGGACAGTCACGTGCTACTGCAGAAAACCATCGATGGCAAGTCATACTTAGTTTTGTTATTTGCGCTCTCGTTTATCTCCTACTCGAAGCGCCAAGCAGAGTTGGCGAACTGCGAATCCCCTGGTCCGGGTTCGATTCCCGCTGAGCTTCTTGGTGAATGTTTTTGATTTCGGTGGTGTGTACTTAGCTATGGTCATGTATGCATTATAATAACTAATTACGCCTACAATATGCTTTACATGCTTTTGCATTCCCTACTAGGGCTATGCGTAATTATTATGTTACCTTAACCTGCGTGTAACGATTTTTCGTCACGCACGAGTATTACATTTTCCTATAAAATTCAGCTCAGAAATACATTGTGTTACAAAGAACAAAATGCCAAAAGATGTTTCGATGAAATGAAAAAAAAAATACACGCTTAAAGCAAACCAAGTTTTCGGAAGAACAATTTAAACACAAATCCACAAGAGAATAAAGCGACTACACAGAGCGAGAGTATTCTCAAGAAGAACCTGGTTGCTATCCCTAGCTCCTGCGTTACGCCTGCGTCTTGTATGTTGCTTTAATAAAACGACTCATTAAGGAAATTTTCACAGACGTGACGTATTAGCACGCCTGTGATGAAAATCATATTCTCCGCGGCCTAATGCAAATCATACTTCAGTAATCACCGAACAGGCTTTGCACCAACAATAAAATATGAGCGTAGGCCTTTCTTTTGTTAATTTATTGTGCGTCTCTATATTTATTCATTTTCTCCTAGAGACAAAACTTTAGATAATGCTTTTTTTATTCAAAATATGTTTATCTTCAAACTATACATTTCAAACCATGCTGACTTGTGTATCTGATTGGGATATATTTTATATCCCCGCTTCTCTCGTGCAATAATATGTAACCCAAAAATAAATTAAAAATACCCTACTTTGTTTACATTCAAGACCACCCTTAACTCATGCTCCTCGTGTGCTTCAGGAACTCTCACTCCCTATAAACACTAAAACCGTACAGCCATTCTAAGTAAATGAATATAGAGATAGACATTTTTTATCTATTTTAATCGATCTTAAATTTCTCATATGAAGGGCGGTTTTAAGCAAATACGGCGCATAAAAAAGTATCTTAAACCTCAACTTCTTCTATTCTGAAAACAAAAACATGACCGACAGATTTAGGTGTCTAGACTACCGAATCACTGCGTTCAAGCCTTTCAGCTGTTTGCTATTTCTGGACCACCCAGGTACCGCAGTTCTTTGGGCCAAAATTTGGTTCTTGTCTGGGAAGCTTGGGAGTTAAAAAGCCCGAAAGAAACCAATTTGAGCCAGACTTGACCATCTTCGTTCTTGGCCATAATTTGTCAAACAAGTGCCAAAGTTAGGCTTCACTTCTGTGTGTCCGGATTTCACGCGAAAACTTTAGGCCTAAATTGTCAAACAGGTGTCAGATTTAGGATTCACTGCTGGTTCTTATGTGGCTAGCCAAAAAAAAAGCCACAGAAATGCTAAAAAGGAGAATTTTGACACTCACTGATGCCCTGGAGCAAATCCGTATTGGGCCCAAGTTACGCCCTTTTGATCTCCAAGCCTGTGCCAACTTAGGCGTTTCTCTGGCGTGCTACCTTGGCATCTACTTGACGACGGCTGTTAGACAATAGTCACTTCTAAACGGGGAAAACCTGCGAGTTTGATGCCAACAACATGTACTGCCCGGCCTCTATAACAGAAAGGGGCAAAGGCGAAAAGTGCCAAAGGAGGTAACGCCAGCTGACGCCAAGCAACCATTTTTTTAAATGCCTTGCGTGGGTATGGCTTCTGTTCTTTTTGTTGGAAAACCGAGCGTCCATTTTCCTACCAAAACGCTACCCTTTTTTGCTTGTTACCTGTGTTTAGGACGTATCCAATACCACTGCAATAAATACATAAATTGTATTAGTCATGTTTATACCCATCTTTTTTATGTTTACCAATCTTTAATTTTGCCAATTTAAAAAGCCGCCGGTAATAGCAATCAGGAAGTGTGGAGGGAAAAAACAACAAGTCACTGATGTCGATACAGCGTAAGTTGGATCTTCTCAACATTACCTGCCTGTGCAGACAATGAAATTAATAATACTTTTTGACCTTTGCAAAATAGCTTTCACTAAAAACTGATTTTTACGTCCTGAATATATTTTACACAGGACGTGATTAGACATATAATTGTCTAATCAGCGGTCATCAATAAATGGAAATTTTTAAACTGCTGAACCTTAATAAGGTACCATAACAAATAGGGTCGTCATTAAAAAAAGTACTTATACGCGTATGAATCGTTTTCAGTTGGCTAAGTTTGTCTTACACCTTTCAAAGTTGGTCTACTCACCTGAGTATTATTGACACGTTTTTAATTATGTAACTTACTGATTATTTTATCGGCGGCTGCAGAACTGATATGAAGTCATTTTTATTGATTGCTTTGCAATTTCTAGTTTGTCTTTTTTTAACTATAGCAGTGCTATTAAACTTCACTTATGTCTGCATTTTATAAAACATAAATTCTAGGCTGCTTCCATCTGAGGTTGTTTAGTGCATGGCGATTCATTTGTGACTCCAAAGTATTTCCTCGACTACCGTTTTGTTTGTCACACGATTATACTAGGCTGTTTCAAACTCTTATTTCGATCGATTTCTTTATATTCCAACGAGTTCATAAATTATTATGGCAGCGATCATCTATTTTCCAGTTACTTAATTACAACAGTCAAGGTGAACATCTCTCCAGACAGCCAGAATAGCAAATATAGTATCGCGACTCTTGCATCTCGAGCGATAACGTTTGTGCAATAGCCTTTGTTATTTCAAGTCAACGAATCCTCCATAATAAAGCAATTAGGTATATCAAAATAATAAACTACTAAATTATTGCAACTAGGAAATTTGAATAAAAAATATTTAGATTGAACTATAAATACTGCTGCAATCAAGTCACTCCTCCATTTTAACAAAGCATACTTGATCATCAACCAACCTTGTAGCACTTCTGGCAGCAGCCACAAAGTATAGTGTGATTCCCGCAGGTGCAATTGCCAATTGGTGGACACGACTGCGTCTCACAATTGATGTTTGTGCAACCAAGCGGAGGTAGAGCCACCACGCTGCAAGAAAAAAGGGTGTTAGACATAACTGCACGGCCATTTATATCAATTGCCGAAATCGATATAAGGCCACTTTGCGAACTTTACACGACTCCTATTGTTTTTGGTTTATTATTTTACTTCTTACAAGTATTTTAATTGAACACTTAGTCAATATTTTGAAGATAGTATCAAATCTGCCCCGCTTACCAGATGGTTGATACTGCAACCACCAGCAGGCACAGCGACAAAGTGTATTTCATTCTGGATCTCTGGTGTTACAAAGTAAAATATACAAACACGTATTAAAGTTATGCAGGTTTCCTCTTCATTTCACAATTGAAATCCTGATTTATTAACTCGGCGTCTATATATCATGGCTGAATTTGGGAGAACTACTTTGAACGATTCCAGGTTTTAGTTAAAGTGTTAATTACTGATTCAAAAATGAAATATTATCTTATAACTAGAAGAGGAAAGTTTCAAATCGAATGTGTTGTAACATGATTCGTATTAATACATCTTGTGTTAAAGGGACTACCGTATGAAAAGTAAACAAAAAGTATGCATAAAAATTTATTTAAGATAATATTAACCTAAACTGAGTTCACAACCGGCCGTACATGCACTGAACAGCCAACAACGACCACCAAATATTATGCGCTCCTGGTTTCATCTGACTATCATAATTGTGTCTAGCGCCTGGGATCATCGACCACCACAAAAACTATCTGCGAGGTGCAAAAAAAGATGATAGTATTTAATGTTGAATCAAATTTCTCGCACGAAGCTTTTACGTGCATAGTTCTTTTCTTGGCGTAGATAGAGTTTTTACTATTTTTATAAAAAAATAAAATATTCAGTTGTCGTAATGGGGATGAAAAGTTCGAGAGATTTCAGCCTCTTTTTTAACAGGCATAAATTTAAATATATTTTAATGACGTTGCATATAATTTAGCTAGATTCAAAAGGGGTTTCGTTTTTTTTTTAATTTAGAATGTCTGATTTATTTTGTTTGACTTCTTAATAAACATCGAGCTTCTCTTGCTCACCTTGAGGAGTCGTAGGTCATTATATCAAAAATATCTAGTATAACGTTCACCGTATATATAGCGTGCAATACACTTTTCAACAATGGCTTGACGTGTTTTCAAAATTTAGAATTCCAAACTTTTGTTTTCATCTTTATGTTTTACGGATTCACTCCCCACAGGGACGGAGGTAATGTTTTGAAACCCGACGGAACCTCTTAGTCGTACATATATCCCTGGAACGCGTCTCTGATTGGTTGAGTTCACCGCGTCCTAAAGAGTTGTTTCTCGATTTTCGCCCGATGGCGCCACAGAAGTGTCGTGCTGTCCGACCGGCCGCTATTCTGGTGGTGTGCCACCAGATGAGGGGAATGTGGCAGACGCCTGCTCTACCGCAGGTCGCTCTCCAGCTGACAGTCGACGCAACCTACGGCAGTCAGGAGTTGGGTTGTACCGAAGACAGCTATACATGATAATAAAATTAATATAAAGGTGCAGTTGAGCTGGACAATAATGACGAAAATTAGCGAAAATTAGAACAACGTGGACAAAGGACAAACACATTTCCATTTGTCTTTTGTCCCCCTGGTTCCTCTTCTCCGGGTGATTTCAGATAAGATCGACCAAAGGGTGGCTGGTCGACATTTTTAAATCAACTGATATTTTTATATGCCATTGTCTAGTGTCTGTTATAAACGAATACACACTTAGTTTTGTCCAGAAAAACAATTTTTCGAACAGTAAAAATTGTAAATCATGAAGAGGTGGACAGTTGCATTAACGCGCACTGATGGAGGGGGCACATTTGAAAGTAAATAACTAAAAGGATAATCTTAGAAGAATTCTAATACTTTTTTAAAAACAAACAATGGGTACAGTTTGCTTGTAATATAAAATTGTCAAACATGCCTGCTCGAACGACAAATGGCAAAATTTAGAGGCCTGAATCTCATGAAATAACTTAATTATTATCATATCATTTGCAGGTAATATTTTACTTATATATGTATATTATTTAAAAAAATAAATAAGGCATTTCAGTGATACGATAGTCGGGATATATTTAGGCAAACATGGGAAAAAAATGAAACGACGAAAAATTCCCATGCAAATTAAAAAAAAACACCACCTTCGACTTTTTTAAAATTTTGGGTACCTTGTCATACTACATTTCGGCATTCATTTCTATTAAGAACATGTTGCATCATTTTATTGAGAAAGAAGACACAGCTCCCCAAAATAGCGTCCTTTTTCAAAGCCTACACGTAGGTGTGCCATACGAGAAGTGACTCTGAGTTCCAGTTTGAGGAAACTACAACTCTTTCAACTCTCAACGACATTTATTTCGTCTCGTTCAAACGACGGCCTTCGAGCACGTTCAGGGGAGAGAGCAGAGAAGGAAAAGAAGGGGGGGGGGGGGGTTTGGAAGAGGAGGAGGGGGAGAAAAACGGGTTGTTCGCGGCCTTCGCTCAAGGCCTCTGGTCCCCTCCGCCCAGTTCGGGACGGAGGAATCTCATCTCCCTGTCGGAAAGGGCCAAAGAAGCCGAAGCAACGTTAGTGATTGAGCTCTTAATTGCGAACGATTCGGCGACCTCCCTGCCAAATCTCTGCCGATGTCCTCCCAATACGCGCGTACCTTCGTATCTGGGCGAACATCCGTCGCACGTCATACGGTGTGCGACTATTGGATGCATGGAGTCGTCGGTTGGTTCGCTCACCTCCCGCGAGTGTTCCCTCAGGCGGTCATTCAGGCACCTGCCGGTCTGCCCTATATACTCACCCCCACACGAAAAAGGGATGGAATAGACTACCTCCTATCATTCATATATTTTATTCATATGAGGTCACTGACAACTAGAGCAATCGGTTACACACTAAAAGTAAGAAGAAACTACTGTGTACAAAGAGCTATTATATTACAAACTAGCGATCCGAGAAAAGATCCTGCAGGCCATCGGTCACTGGGAACTTTGTTTACTTTATTTTCCTAGCGGCACTATATGCTCCTCTCGCTTACCCTCTATCTCCATCTCTCTCTCTTAGATATATATCCCTGACGTATATCTAGATTAAAAACATATTCAAGCATTCCCTTTCTGCGTGATAGTGTTCTGTGGCTAGCAACAATCATTTCCTTGCGAAGATCACAATTATGGCGCAATAGTTGACGGAAGTAGCAGGCGGCACTCGTCGCTAGTTCTGACAAAACAGCCGATACAATCTTTTTTCGCAATTCCCCGCTCGCTGTCAAGGATGACTCGCTTCAACCAGCAAAATATGACCGCCGATGCCTGTTTACTGAGCAGCCGTGCCTGCCGCCATCCCGCTCGCTGGCTTCGCGGGCGATAATATCAGGCACAAAGAGGCACCCCGACAGAGAGCAGAACCCCCAAATACTCGAGCCCCGCCTAAATACTATAGAACGTAAACACTGTCGCCATGTTAACCTAGCAAAGGTTAACATGGCGACAGTGTTTACGTTTTAGGTAAGGAAAAGAATGCCGTGTGGTATGAGCCGGATCCTCGCACGAGGTGCCAGGAGAGCCCTTTATTTCTTTATTCTTTATTCTTTATTCATAAGTTACCCCGCATTGCCCGAAGGCGTTACTGCAGGGGGGTTACAAACGTGAAAAAAACAATTCTTCGGTTGCAGAGCACACTTGTTCCTCCGACAGCTTGTTCCATTGTTGGATGGTCTTGACAAAAAAAGAATTAGCGTACATGTTTGTTCTGGCACGGTATTCTCGTATTTTAAAACAGTGATCGGTCCGGCTTGAAATATAGTGCGGTTGCTTTAGGTAATCGTCTTTGTTAATGCCCAGTCGACCATTAAATATTGAAAACAAAAATTTCAGTCTTAATTTGTTCCGTCGGGCTGAGAGTAATTCCCAATTTAATTCTCTTTTCATGTCAGTACAACTATCCTTTTGCCCATATCGTCCCAGAACAAACCTCGCTGCCCTATTTTGAATTTTTTCTAGTTTTTCAATTAGATACTTCTGCGCAGGGTCCCATACAACACATGCATATTCTAGAATTGGTCTAACACATGTCAGATATGCCGTTTTCTTCAAGTTTGTTTCGGAACATTTTAAATTTCGCTGAATGAAGTTTAATGCCCTGCCGGCCCTTAAGACTACATCATCGACTTGGGCGTTCCATGAACAGTCATTCGATAATGTAACACCCAGATATTTGTACGTACATTCTGTTTTGATGAAGTCATTATTTATACTGTACTGAGTATCGATTTTTTTCTTACTCCTAGTAAAACTTAAATGGACACACTTTTTTGGATTCAAATTCATCTTCCATTTACAACACCAGTTTTCAACACGTACCAGGTCACTCTGTAATTGTTCTGCGTCATGCTCACTCGTAATGCTTCTATATAAAACACAATCGTCAGCAAACAGTCGAATACGGGATGTTATTTGGCTAGAAATGTCGTTAATATAAATTAAAAACAAAAGGGGTCCCAAGACGGAGCCCTGGGGGACTCCAGATGTAACATCAACGTAATCAGACTGCCTGCCGTTCAAAACCACACATTGACGCCGCTGGGACAAATAGCTTTCAATCCACCTAATAACAGTTGAATCTAAATTAAATATCTTAAGTTTCTGGAGAAGAAGCGAGTGTGAAACCGTATCAAATGCTTTACGGAAGTCTAAGAAAATACAATCTGTTTGTCTGCGCTCATCAATACCAGATACTAATTCGTGAAAAAATTCCGCAAGCTGTGTTGTACAAGACAATCCCTTACAAAAACCGTGTTGCTCACTGATAATCAAATTGTTGCGTTTAAGTGAGACACTATCTGTGAATAAAAAACGTGTTCAATAATCTTACATAAATAGACGTCAATGAAATAGGTCTGTAATTAGAGACATCCTTCTTCGAACCGCCTTTGTGGATAGGTACAACGTGAGCAACTTTCCAGTCATCTGGTAGAACGCTCGTAGCCAGCGACTGGGTATAAATTAAGTATAGATAGGGCGAGATTGCCTGAGCGCACCTTTTTAAAACGCGTGGTGAGATGCCATCGGGACCACTGGCCGATACAATCTTTTTTCGCATTTCCCCGCTCGCTGTCAAGGATGGGGGGGCTCGCTTCAACCAGCAAAATATGACCGCCGATGCCTGTTTACTGAGCAGCCGTGCCTGCCACCATCCCACTCGCTGGCTTCGCGGGCGATAATATCAGACACAAAGAGGCACACCGACAGAGAGCAGAACCCCCAAATACTCGAGCCCCGCCTAAATACAATAGAGCGTAAACACTGTCGCCATGTTAACCTAGCAAAGGTTAACATGGCGACAGTGTTTACGTTTTAGATAAGGAAAAACATGCCGTGTGGTATGAGCCGGATCCTCGCACGAGGTGCAAGGAGAGCCCTGAGTAGCTGTTTGCTGCCCTAGAGTACTTCACGAAAGACGAGCTACAATGTTCGCTCCAAGGTCCCAACCAGAAGGACGTAATCTCTGTCATGCTCGACGTGGAGATAACGTTCGTGCCTAAGCGCTTCCTGACACGCTCAATCCGAGAGGCCTTTTGTGTATACAGAGACAAGCATCCTGATTCCGGCGTTGGGCTAACGAAACTTTATTCCTTGTGCCCTAGATGGGTCAAATGTATTCCACAACAGGAAGTGTGCATTTGTGTGCGCGGCGCCAATGATTTCCTTTGTATTGCCGCTGTAGAGAACGTTACAGGCTCAACATTCAACACTGGTCAAATGAACTCAGCAAAAGAAGAAGTCTGTGTCTTTAAGGAGTCTATGATCACTGCCCAAAAGGCCAGTCTCTTGCACTCGAAGAACTTCATATCCATAACCATACCAGGCAAACGCAAGATAAAGCAATCTACGATGAAACGCAGCTGCATGCAACGCGAAAGCATTATCTTTCATTTTGACTTTGCTGGAAACTGGACCATCGTGCTTCCTGACAAAGTTAAAGCATACCACTGAAGAAAAAAAAGTTACGATATTTACTTGTGTAGTGACGACAAGCAAATCTACAAACAGCGTTGCTATCATAAGTGAGGACCTGCGTGACGACGTCGCTCTCACGTGCTTGGTTCTAGAAAAATAAAAAGAGTGGGTTGAAAACAACGTTGCGGTATACTCGCACGTGACGTACGTAAGTGACGGGGCCGCCAGTCATTTTAAGAATTGCTACCAGCTTCACCACTTTGCACAGAATGATTGCCCATAAGCCCAGTGCTCATTTTCTGCATCTGGGCATGGGAAAATGCATGCGACGGAATTGGCGGACTCGTGAAGCACCAGGCCACGCTGAACAACCTGAGAGAACGTTCAACAACCGCAATTCAGACGGCCAGGACAATGGTGAGCGTTCTATTTGAGAAACTGGGTACATCTTGCGTATCATGACGAAAATGAGCTTGTTCGGTATCGTCAACAAAAAAAAAAAAGGAGTGGCTGACGGTGCGCGACTTTCCTGGCATTCATTCTTGGCACGGGTGGTGGCTGTGCAAGTCATCAACAAAAGGAACCTGTGACATGTATGTAGAACGGACAGTCGGATGTGGTTAGAAGAAACTTCATTAAATGGGTACATCGAGAAAAGCCTTTGTGTAAAGTGCCGAATTTGATGCCCCAATGATTGCTCATTTCGAATGCCGGGTTATCTTATTTATCAAAGTTTTCTTCGCGGGGTATTTAACCTACTGCTTTACTTGGTGATAGCTTATTGAATCTTTATCTGATCACCATATGAGAATCACGAAACGTTATCCTCGCGCAGGATAAAATGCCTCGGCTTGCCGCGATCCATTCGTACACCGAGAGTATCGAAGCTCTTACAGTCCGGCGCGGTGGCACACCTCACCTGAAATGGTTTGTCCCCGGAAATACATAACTGACCTAAACAATTTTAGTATTCTATCTTTATTTTTGTGTGTGGAAGTAGAATTGTTTCTTTTTTTTTAAATATAAATTATACCGGAAAGTAAAACTTCACTCTGCATCATCTTTTCTCGAATTACTAGTCTCTAATATGATACCTCTTGGTACGCTGTATGTAAAATTCTGTATATAGTTTCTTCTCACTTTTAGTGTGTGACCGATTGCTCTTGTTGTCAGTGACCTCATATGAATAAAAATATATGAAAGATGTGTGTTAGTTTCCTGAAACTGGAAGTCAGAGTCACTTCTCGTATAGGGCACTGCTACGTGTAGGCTTTGAAAAAGGACCCTACTTTGAGGAGGTGTGTCTTCTTTCTCAATACAATGATGCAGCATGTTTTTAATAGAAATGAATGCCGAAATAGAGTATGACAAGCTACCCAAATTTAAAAAAAAAATCGAAGGTGGTGTTTTTTGTTTTTATTTGCATCGGGATTTTTCGTTGTTTGATTTTTTTCCCATGTTTGCCTAAATATATCCCGACTATTGTATCACTCAAATACCTTATTTATTTTTTTTAAATAATAGAGATGTACAAGTAAAATATTCCCTGCAAATTATAGGATAATGATTAAATTATTTCATGAGATACAAGCCTCCAAATTTTGCCATTTGTCGTTCGAGCAGGCATGTTTGGCAATTTTTAGAAAATTAAATAAAATTTACATAAATATTATTACTTTATATCACAAGCAAGCTAAACTCATAGTTTGTTTTTAAAGAAAGTATTAGAATTCTTCTAACTTTATCCTTTTAGTTATTCACTTTCAAACGTGCCCCCTCCATCAGTGCGCGTTAAAGCAACTGTCCACCTCTTCATGCTTTCCGATTTTTCCTGTCCCCAAATCTTATTTCTGGACAAAACTAAGTGTGAATTCGTTTATACCAGACACTAGACAATGGCATATAAAAGCATCAGTTGATCTAAAAATGTGGACCAGCCATCCTTTGGTCGATCTTCTCTGAAATCACCCCTCCAGGGACTATTTTCGTCACAGCTATATACACTCGCTTTCACACACACTTTTTTGACACAATTCGTACGACCAACCACTCTCGTGACATCCAATAGCGTGGGACTCCGGCTCTTCTGTGACGTCATTTGTTACCATCTCGGGACCACGTTTAATGTATGGGCAGATATAGGACGCTAAACACATCAGTCGGAGACGCCTTCCAGGCACTCTACCCGTGAAGCTCAACGAGACAAAATGTCTCACAAAAATTACACGAACCACTGAAAACTAGAACATTAAGTGTGTATGTTTACTTCAGGTGCTGTCGAAAACCCTAAACAATCTTGATGGTGAGTTTTACTATTTAAATTGAACATCAGCAAAAAATCTACTTAAAACATATACACTGCCTAATAATATTATAAAGACGGCACTTAAGTTTAAAAAATGCTAGACAAAGGAATGCAGGGTTTTGTTTCTATAATACAAGCCGTAAATTTGAAGTACAAGTCATACTGACATATCACTTAACTGCTAAACTACAAATCTCAAGCTCTTGAAAAATAAGTAAAGGGTTTTGTGAAGTAGGGTTTCCTAATCATAACTGTTTCTTATTACTGGCATTTTTTGTGTTTTTTGGTCTCGAAGCACATACGCACTAAAAGAGATACTCTACTTCGAAGTATATTTTCAAGTGCCAGGACGAGACAGTGATGCCAAAAAGGACACTACCTTCCCCCCCCCCCTCCCCCCACACACACACAAACAAAGAAAATATTGAGGGCAATATTTTTGACGTGAGATTTATATTGCGTGCGGATTAATTCCGGAACTGTCTAATCATTTGAAACTTCAACCCTGAAATAGCAGCGTGTTTTCGGGAAACGTTTATGTTGTGGGAATCTTGCAGTATTCAGCCACTAATATATTTTTGTTCAATAAAACGCCAACAGACATGGCTGAACAAAATATTAAGTCAATATAATTTGGTTTCGCCAATCTACTGCATTGTCCGCAAAGTTCTGTACTTTGAACGTTTTACCTGCAGCACTAAAAAATAACGCCAACGGAAGACCCGTGCACACTCTTTTGGCAGATAACTTCTTCTCAACTGATTACAGTAAATATGATGGTGTAAAAGGAAGGTTCTGGAAGCTTCCTCACACACTCGCTGAGCATCACGAAAGAAATGCGTGACATAATACTTTTCTAAGCCACCTGCTCGATCCGCAACCGCACTTTCCAGTAAGGTCAAACAGTTGAATGCCTCGAGAAAATTTCAATTTTAGGTTTGGCATTGCTTCCGTTCGCCATTGTCTTAATAACTATTCTGAATTCAGAGATATTAAATATTAATCTGCCTTATTCAGAATATTTGGCGTGTTTGGGTAGAAAAACAAAAGTTTTGGTGTACCCCTCTAAGTAGTTTTTTGGGTGTTGAGTTCGTCTTTGTAAATTATTGAAGTAGATTGTTGAATATCAGGGTCGCTTTGAACATTTTAGATTCGATAGAGTGTTTTCGCTCGGAAATTTCTTTTGTTCTGTTTTTCAAATGACAAGCCTAAGAGTTAGTTCCCCGCTTACGTACTTCTACAAAATAATTAATTTATTACACGAAGGACATAATGACTTTTATCAAAGCATAATGTAATATTGTGCACTAGGAATTCTTTCATTATTGGAATATAATTTACCTTGTAGTTTATTCACGCAATATATCCAAGGAAACTACTCAGAAACGTAGAATCCCAATAAAGTCTATTTTGCCACTTTTTTTAACACGGTAGCTCCTGAAGTTCGGTTGATAAGGTTGTAGTCTAGCTTAATAACTGTCTTAAAAAGATATACTTACTCTCACATAAGCATTTAGTTTTCAGACTTAAATTGTGTATTTGGATAAAAATTGAAATGGGCGCATCGTGCTTATTGTCCGAAAACAATATTAACTCTGTAGAAATTGATGTCGTTGATAAAATATTGACATCTTCAAGAAAATCAGTTGCCGTAAAATGGACCCCTGAGTACGCTGGTTATGACTCTATTAGATGCTTCATCGTTTGCATATATACATATTGGTGAGACTGTGTTGATAATTTGAAATTGTTTTAACACTATTACTGTTACGACATACATCATTTGTAAATTAACGCTTTTTCATGGTGTCCAACGTTTCTCTAAACGAAATGTAGTGAGCAATTTATTTCAATAGTTTTAACAATTTTGAATTTTCTAATAATAGATGTTTCATGTGTGAAGGTGATTTCTTCTGAAAAGTAATATCTGTTTAAGCAACTCTTGTTTCACGAGACTGCACTAAATTCCGTAAATCTTACAATATATTATTAGTCCCGTAGATCTCAAATAATACACAAGGTCAATATACTACTCATCCTTTTAAAAAAGAGTATTTTGGGAAGCAGTACTTACCGGACTGTAACGAGATGCGTAACTTCAAAAATCTTGTGAGCAGGCCATTTTATACACGCCTTCCTCTATCCTGAAAAAAAAAGATTCTAGGATATTGCCAAAGCGCCGTCTATGCTGTTTTTCGGACTGCTCTGATAACATTTTGGGAAAGCTCCAAGGTCAGTGCATGCTATCTGCGCTCTAGTCAGGAGTAGACGAAAACAAGGAGTCCTTGAAAGCAGAGACCATCACTGTAACTTGTTTTATATGAATGCAGTTTTTCCTATAACAAGACATTTTGCAACCGTGTATCTATAGGGCTAGGTGCATATGAAAATACACCTAAATAGGTATTTAGAAAATGCTAATTTATAATTTTACCGGAGATGATCTCGTTTTTAAAGATAATTTTAAGTCTGTGAAACAACTTAGCAGCCAATTCATGCCCACTACATATACCTTTAAAGTTGGCCCTGGTAAAAAAAAAACATAAATAAAATTGTAATAAGTTAAAGTGTGCACGGGACTTCACACTTCTTGCAAGTATGTAAATTACTACACAACTTCACAATTGTTTTATACACTTATAAGTTTTTTGCAATTAAGCCTCAGTAGGCATAACCCAGAGCAGGTATCTCATTTTTAGATTTTCTCCACATCTACAATACGCAACAAAATGATAGGGAACAGACTTCCTCGCTTTTCTGACGTACTTAAAACTTTTGGAACATTTCATGGTCCCGACGAGGACCAGAGAAAAAACAATTTAGATGCCAAACTCGATACTGTTTGACACGTAGAGGTTTAAAGAAGGTTGTGAGAGCCGCTGAAAGTGGAAAGGAAAAAGATTAACGAAACCTTTTGGTGTACACGTCGTTTTTACCCTGCAGTCTCGGGGTTGTTGTTACGCTAATTTTCACCAGCTACTTCGCGCCCTTACATTCAGTTCATTAATATTACAGGCTACAGGCTGCTCTAGCTGCTGTTTTGTGCGTCTTTCAACTTCAAATTAATATATGAAAATGGTATAAACAGAATTGTCGTCACTGTAACATAGAAATAATGTGATAGGTCGTATCATCATGACAAAGTAAATGATTCCGAAATCGGTCATTAAATATAAGCGAAGCAGGCTAACATGTTATTATCATGTAGAGCTACCGCATCACATTGAAGTCCTTCGTAATACATGTCTCTAGGATAAGCGCTGCGTTTATACCCTTTTTCGTAAAAGAATTTCCTTAGGTTCCAGTAGCTTCATAGGGGCCAAAAAGGTTCGTATATACCATTAGTAAAATCACAAACAAAAATGACAAGAAGAATGTAAGAAGGAATAAAGCAAAGACCTATATCCTTGAGGCTGTGTGCGCTTCTCTTCTTACATATTTGAGCTTCCTAACCACCCTGCTTCCAGGTTTCTAAAATTTTACCAAATCCGATATTTTAGGCTGCTCTTGTTTTTCACAATAAAGATTAGCTCCACTAGGTCAAGCACCAACATATATTTTGAGAGCGTTATCTTATAAACAAACGCAGCGTCACAGTATCTTTCCGGTACTGCTTTCAATCCCCACCCCTGCCCGTTTCGATTCTGGATGAGCATCGTACCGGCGTGCGGTCTTGTATCACTACTGCGTGGTGCACGTTAAAGACCCCAGGCTAACGGTTGTACTGCACTGGCTAAATTGCTCATCTACAGCTGGGAGACTCGTCGCCCGTTGAGGCAGACCAAGTTCTAGGCTGTATAAACATCCACACAACCCAATTTGTTTTTTGTCCGGTACTGCTATATCGTCAAATAGTTTTACTTGTTTTTTGACAAAAAGTTTCATTAAAATATATAATATATGGGCGTTGATCAGGCTCTTCATTACTAATTTCTTTTTTTTTTCTGGAATAGCATGACGGCTGATTCCTACTAAACAATAGAATTACCTGTCACACTCCAGCTTTAGTAATATGCTGTCGTCACTATCGTCACGCTGCGCAAATCAACAATCTTTGCCAGCAGGCGTTCCTGCAGGATTACCTACCACATATATAGGAAAACACGTATCAGTATACAAAAAATACTATTTTAATAAATTTAATATCATGAAATATTATTCTTGTAATACTATACGCCGGTATCTTATGCCGTCTAATCCAGCCTGAACATGCTGCTACAAAAAAGGTCACCCGCCGTCAAGATGGCAGAGGAAGAGAGGGAAATGGGAATGCTGGTGAGTCGGATTTGCTTACCCTGCGAAGCTGAGAATGCAGGAAAAGCTGCAAACGCGAGCTATCCCACGCTCCTAGCTTTGGAAAGTGCTTTTCAATCACGAGTCCTAGCTCTGCGGAAGTACGCTTCAAAGCCGAGGTCTCGTTCCCTCCTGCTTGTAGTATGGCCGCAGTCTCGGCTTAAAATTCACAATGTATAGTAACAGTGTTTTTTTATGAAAGTTAACTAAAAGAAGAAATTATTTTCTCTTTCAGATCCCCAGTCTTGGGTCATAGCTGTACCGGTATGCGTTAGACGATTAAAAAGTGTGTGAACTTACGCAGCTAAATAAATTACTTTAAATTCCCCTTTTTACATATTTTTATAATGCATTCTTAATGAAAACACGTGAGATATTATACGGCCATTGAAAGGCGCGGCACTCACTATACTTTGACGTTCGTATTGAGGTTTCCAGAGTGTCGTGTAAAATTAATTATCAACCCAGAGGTAAGCCTAATTGCTTTCTTCTCAAAATGGCAATTTCGCAATTCGTAATAATTAGGTTTCTAAGATGAAGGATATGTTATAAAAATGTTTGTATTGGATTGTTTTTTTTTGTTTTTTTTTGCATTAAAGCCTGGAATAATTAAACTACGCTACATGTAACGTGTCCTAGCACCGTTCGTGCGACTGAGTGAACGTCAAAACTGCAACAGAATAGGTCACAGGATAAGCGGGGAAAACCTGCGGGGCGTGTAATGATCCTGGTGATTTGTAGTAAAGGAATGCCGGCAAAAGAAAAAAAAAACGAGTGGAGGCAGGCGCACGAACGGTCCTCAGTATCTGCGTCCACCGCAGATACTGCGGTTTTCTAAAGCGCAAGATGAAGTAATAAGAAGATGAGAAAAGAGCTTGAACCCCCTAAAAAAACACTTACACAGATACTTGTCCAAGTTGTTTTCCAGCCTTCTGTGACCATAATAATAATAAAAGTAATAACGTCGAAAAGTTGAATAATTTGTATTCGTTTTCGTGTTTGTTCTGTGTTTCTTGTATCTTCCCCTCCGTCCGTGTTCTTTTTTTTTTTTTTTTTGCGCTGACTAAACCACATTATGAAAGGTGAAGTGCAGTGCTTTTTTATTAATATTATGACATATCATAGAACCCCCTCAATGTAGGCCAGACGTGTTCACCCAGTAATAGCCGATATAACCAAGTTACCGCAAGTAACCTCTGTAAGCGATATCATTCATTTCTCTGTCTATAAATAAATAACAGGTCTACATGAGACTTTAGGACAACGCATGCCTTTCAGAGCCAGGCCGTGCACTTGAGTTGCGCAGCTACAAACAAACCTCTTACTATCCTCTTACTATTTTTACTCTGGTCTTCTGGTCTTTCCAGTCCAAGAGTTCCCCACCATGTTCCCACGAAGTCCCTGTCTGTCAGAAGCTTGTGTAGGTAAAACCGCTACACAGGTTTCTGACTTGCACTACCATTTCAGCGCAACTGCCACCTTCGGTATCAGCACGAGGCGGTATAAATGGTTGTGGGCGGCTTACTCTGCACTCTTTATTGGGAAGTATGCCGACTGGTTTTTAACACCATTGCCGCTCCACCAGTTGTGAGTTCTTGGCAAACCTCAAGATGTTGCCAGCGTTGCTCTTCATTTTGTTCTTAGTAGGTATTTTTGCGAAGGATGCAGGGCGCACGGGTTTACCCGCTTTGCGTATCTTCGAGCACCACTTCGTGTGCATTTAATTTTTTTTTTTGTGAAAATGAATTTTGTCCAGAGATGGCTATGAATATTATTTGTTTTACGCCGTCCACCTTGCGCATCAATTGAGTACTGAATCTTAGGGCTCCGGTATTATTTCCGGCCTAAAAGGGCAGATAAGCTATCGGGGCTTCTAGTTTTAAGTATAGACTGTAGACAAATATAGTTATAAAATACCGAGCTTTCTAAATGTCTCTCAGCCGATTCCACGAAAATTGAGACAAGGTAATAAAGTAGTTTCATACCTGAATTGCATGGAACACGAATTCAGGAAATAAATTATGTAATATAATTCTGAAGGTTTTTAACAAGGATCTGGAATCTAACTAATTAATAAAAATTGGCTATTCAGATTTTGTCAAAATCTGCCACCGGTGCGCGCTCATTCATCCTCCTAGCTCTTAACGTCAGATTATCATCTTTGAGAATAATCTGACATTCTGCGTTCTCCAGCCGTCTAATAATTCCGAGATCTTGGTTAGTAATATTGTTGTTCGCGCATATAGGTGTTATTCACTGAGCCTGCAGGTTCGATTTTGCCAGGGAGCGCCACCGTCGATCCGCCATCTTCGAGGTCGCGGTTTGACTGGCTTGGGTACGCGGTCGTCCGTTGGTGGTGTGGGCTAATTTCATATCGTTGAAGAAGCTTCGTTGAACAGAAGAGAGAAAGAAGTTTATCTCGGGAGCGGACCGTTTTAGTTTCCCTTGTTTCCGCCGAGTACCGTGTGTAAAGGCAGAACCGCAAGTAAGCAATTTAGCGAGCGACGGGATGAGACGAGCGACAGCCACGACGACCGCTTCGCTGTCGCTCGGTCATTCGCGCGACGAGGCAAACCGCATGAAAACGACGGGAGCAAGCGACCAAGGCGATTAGCGACGTTTTCTAGAAATCCAAAAACCGAGCGTCGCGACGAGCGACCGTGAGAACTCTCCGTCGCTCGTCGCCGACTCCCGTCGCTGTCGCCGTTGCTCGCTAAATCGCTTACATGCGGTTCACCCTTCACTGTCGCTCGTCGCGTAGCTCGGTTTTGGGATTTCTAGAAAACTTAGCGCTCATCACCTTGGTCGTTGTTTGCTCCCGTCGCTTTCATGCGGTTTGCCTCGTCGCGCGAGTGACCGAGCGGCATCGAAGCGGGTCGCCGTCACTTGTCTCGTCGCTCGCCAAACCAGTTACATGCGGTTTTTAAATCGCTTGGGCTAATAAAAAATGCGCCGCATTTTTCATAAGCTGCGCACTCGGTGAGCCGCACGGTATGTTTCTGCACAGGAACGAACGCCGAAGGCACGACGTACGACACAGAGGCGATGGAGCAACACGGTTACACGGCCGTAGTGCAGAAAATCCGCTAGAGAAAAAAATAAAGAAACTAGCAAAACAAAACAAAGAGTAATCACACCGAGCTACAAAAGCACCAAAGAAGAAAATCAGTTCTTGCAAGAGCTACCGCCATGTGCACGGCGCGCTACACGGAGCGCTGCATGGAGCCGAGGGAGCAACGCGGCCGCGGTGAACGAGTCAGATAGCGATAAAAACGAACTAAAACACACACAAGAAATATTCCTACGGTGCTTCAAAAGCACCGATGTATAAGAATAACCCCTAGTTTCGGTCAAAAAGACCCTTTAAAGTCGTAAAATGCTGCTAAACCACGCTGAAAGCTCCGGCCGACACCTACGTGCGATAGAAAGAGACCTCGAAGATGGCGACCGTGGTGGCTGATGCCAGCGAACCTAGCGAGTGACGTCAAGTGAATGTCACCTATAGCCCACTCGTGGCGCTTTCATGTTTCTTTTCACAATTGTTTTTCACTGTATAAAGATGCAGAATAAACGTCTATAGAATAACCTATTTAAAAAAAAAATACTTTGGGAACTTCAATTCTGATAAAAAAGATAGTTTAGAAAGATATTTTACTGAAAGTGCGTCGGACGTCCCTGTAAAAATTGTACATCTGTTACAAGTTCGTACGGTTTTGAAAAGTACAAACCGCTTCTATCTAATAGCAGTATAGGAACCGCAAATGCCACGCTGGGATCAAACCATTGATCGTACGTAGTTTGTCAAAATGTCTGGGTTTAGTGTTGTTTTATGACTCTGTAACAGTGTTGTACACGTTCCTCAACAAGAGGAGCAAAAGCCCATTCCTCTTTCCTTCTGATTCTTAGAATGCGTTCCCGTTACAAGTTCCATCTCAGAGAAAGGAACTCCTTCCCATTAGAGCTTAAAAAATGTAACGTATCGTTACCTATTCTTCACATTTGTATTTTGATAATTACCATATTTAGATAAATCAAAGTTTCTTTATCTATCCCATCTCTACTCGAGCTTGTGAGGATGAGATCTCTGAAAGAACAGTAAGAAATGATGCTAGAGGATGGCTGCTCTACTTATACTGGCTATTTATTCTTGAACACCGGTCAAAATAACGCACCGCACACAAAACACAAAGTTAATGATGTAGTGTTTCCTGTGAAATGAATTATTCAGAAAGGTAAACAACACTCGGGATCAGCAAGTTTCAATTAAACACTTCCTGGAAACCATCGAAAAAATCGAAATGAGCAAAATGTTAATCTCCTCATTTTGTGCACACTTTTCGGTGCACGGATGTTTTGTTCCACGCTTCGGATCCCCCATATTTAAATATATTTGTTAGTAAATAAATTTAGGAATCGGTAACAACTGACGTTATCTAGAAGAACCTGCTGCTTTCAATGTGAAAAGAAAGTCTGCACAGCCCAGGCAACACCCCTTCCACAAGAGCAACATTAAAAATGCACTTAAGCGTTTGAAAACCTAAAATTGGCGAAAACGTTACTTAACATGAATGTAAAATAACAAACCATTAACCTAGACACGGAATTCAGAACTCACTAGAGTTACCGAGCATGAAAGAAAAATAAATAAAACTTACCTGGACATGGTTTGTTTTTAAGTTGGCCTCAGATATCTTGGAGGCTCCGATCGTCTTGCTTGACGGTAGGAACAGTCCACATGAACGTCAACAATCATTGCGGCAGTTACCATTTTGCCATAGGAAACGGGAGGAGGTTCGATGACGCCTTCCCAAAAATACGCGTCCTCGCCACATCTACATTGTGCCATGCCACGGAGGCAGCTTCTTTGCTGACTATTACCCCTGTCAGACGGGCACCTAAAAGGACCTTTACGCCAAAGGACCTTTAGTGTAAAATGTCATTTAAGCAGCCTGAGTTCCCGCAACTCCTTTGCGGCTGCTAAAGGCGTACTCTCCTCACCAGCGGTCTACTCTAGAGACGCGAATTGAAATTAAATATCGTACTGATATCTAACTTCCATGTTTTCTTGTGTTTTATTATTGAAAAAGAGCGTGTTCCACGTATATTCTGTACAGACCTCGCTCTACTAATAGTTTTCCTTACTCATGGCCTCAGCTGTCGAGTAGGCCTTGTCGTTCAGCTGTCGCCTGCTCGCATTGTCCGCTTGGACACCTCGGTTTTCCTCCTCTCGATTTTCCTTACAACCATAGTTATCTAGCTTAGATTTATCTGCTTTATAATTTATCATCCTTTATTAGTGTATTAATAACTGTACTGTATATATTTAATATTTTACATATATATTTCTGCATCTCACTTTCGCGTCGTGCGATATGTCAAACGGCGGAGGAGCTTTCACGAGTAGGAAGGGTCGCCGCGCTTATATTAGCGCGTAGAGGCGACCTGGGCGCTGTTACGACTTTGGGAGGATCAGCTGGAGAGCCTCCGACGCGCCATGAGGAATGATGCCGTCTACGCCGAGATCGTGGTAGCGTTGGAGGTCCTGCGGTACTTAACGACGAAATACCAAGTGCACAGCAAGATCGAGAACCCATGCAGCACTTGTCGGTAAGGAACACTTTTCACATTTTGAGTGAACTCCTAGTAGTATGAACACACGCACGCCAAACAGTGCGGATAGGGACGACTTTTCAATCTGCACGGCGCGCAAAGACAGGGCTCGCCTACCCACACTGCGTGTCAAGCGTGCCGTGTTCGGCCACCACGTCTTTGCGTAGCTCGTACGCGTTCTGGGTAGCAGTCATCGCCAGCAGCACGGTTCAAAGCTTCACAGCTGATTTGCAATGTTTCATGACCTCCGACTCTCAAGTTTTAATCTACAGGGTGAGTCAAAGGGATCGGTGGCTGTTTGAAGGGACGGCATAAATCGGTTTCTAAAAATATCAAAGTACAATTTTGCACAAAGGTGGCCGGCGAACGTGCGTCAAGGGTATAAAAATTTCACTGAACAGTTACTTGAGTAAACAGTTATAAATTAAAAACATGGGCCCAAAGCTGTCTGATTGCCGGAACAGTCGACTGATTTCAGCAGTGTTCTCAGCGTCGACAAGGGGAGGGGGGGGGGGGGGGGAGGGGGGTAGCAGAGTAGGCCCTCAGTACCGCATTTTTCAGCGTCAGCTTTGGTGATGACACAGAATTTGTAGGTGGCTTATTTTAATTGTTCCCCTCCTCTTTGAGGCACTTCACACAGCCCAGTGGTTGCCGTCAAAACTCCGCCCAACAACAGTGGGATTTTTATGCCCTGAATGCACATTCTTCGGCCACCGGTGTAAAACCTTGGTTCGATACCTTCAGAAACAAATTCTTGAGGTTCCTTCAAACAGCCATCAATCCCCTTGATTCCAACTATTCTATATGAATATGTATGTTGTAAGAAATAACAACACGCAATACCACAAAAGGCCTACCCTGATGTTGGACATTGCGATATGATTAGAAAGTAAAACATGCTGCTTATTTTATGTGTAGGCACAGTACAGTATACATTGTTTGCACTGACGTCATACTACTTGCCATTGTGGCCAGCTGGTATATGTGTGTCCCTTCTGCAGCATATGTCCCACACCACTGAGGTTGTTTTTCTTGGCAAAAATAAGTAGAACTGGCCACCAACACAATGCCATGGCGTCACATGCAAACCGTGTATAACAGGTAGCATCATATATGTGCCGTTCTTCAATCTGAAGGTGGTTTGCAAAGCGATTTTGTGTTTATTAAGTTTTGTGGAGGCTGCGTGCACAGTTACGGAGTTACAAGAACGTGCCACTTACAATTGCCTTAATTTTTATGAAACATGCTCGGGAAGGCACCACCCCAGAATCCGGAAAACAATCCTGGTCCTACCTCTTTGCCATACTCAGGTTCATAGGGTCGCTGCGGCTGGACAACAGCCGTGCTACGACTGTAGTAGTGCTGGTCGGCTGGTGATATCAAGACTTCATAACAAGATGTCTGTATTATTGGATATTCGACAGCTCCTGTATACACCAACTAATGTTTAAAAACAGATCGGTAATCTCTTATATGGAAAGAAAGTCGTCTGCTTCCGATCTGCCTGTCAGAGATCCAGTGATTCTGCATGAACTAGGACTCATTCTTCGTCAAATAGAAGAGGAAATACCTCAAAAGCTACGCTAGCGCCTCCAAAGGGCGGCTACTGACCTTTACGTGCCCTGGTTGGAGGTTCCTAGACGGGTTTTCGGCACAGCAATGGCGACGATACCGAAAGTGGAGCGGGCGGATTCAGGTCTCTCACTTGTCGGGTAAGTATGGTTTCGTGTCGTTACTGTGGGAGCTAAGGCTGCTGTGTAGAGTAGCTCAATACTACGTCTCACAATAACTTGGCGAACTGTGGGGGCTGCGGCCCCAGCGACCCAATAAGAGCGTCGGAGCAAGGAACGTGACAACACTCCATAATTCAGGCTGTGGAGGCCTCGTTACCGCCACAGCAACAGCATATATAGTCCGCGACAAAAGGTAGTTCTGGGCTTCTTTTCTTTTAGAAGTGTTGCAGTCAGACCCTTCTGTCTGCCACACTACACGACACGGAAGACGAAGACATGTTACTTTTCAACAATACTTAATACGGATAAACCCATTCCCGGGAACAATGTGGCTTTTGAACGATATGTGAACGATTGCAGTTTGTAATTCACCGCTTCCGCTCAAACATCGCACTGGACCCTGACATCCGCACCCGCTAATGTCAGGGCCCAGTGACAGTGTCACGTGACATTAGCACCGCTAATGTCACCGTGACACGAACGTTCCCGTAACATAGTGTCACGTGCCTCGCTCCAACGCTCTTATTGGGTCGCAGGAGCCGTAGCCTCCAAAGTTCGCCAAGTTATCGTGAAGGTAGAATAGGCAAATCCACTGCTGTGACCGGTAGACTTCTGACCAAAGGTGATGGCCAGGTCATTCATTGAGCGAGCAGTTGGTGGATGGGTGTGAGTTCATTGAATATAGCTAAGGAAGGAGTCGGAGAGGCCAAGGATGACAGCAGGTTCCTCATGCCCACGCATCCGGCCGGCAGTGATGGTACATCTCCTGTTCAATGGTGTCACATGCCTCACGCCAGTGCACTTGTGGAATCACGAAGGCTGTAGCTTCCACAGTTTGCCAAGTTGTCGTGAAATGAATTATAATACCTGAATGTCTGCTGCTGTTTATTGCGGTTTTATGTGAAAATCTGATTGTATGGACATCTTCTCAGTTGCTTGCAGGCATCAAGGATAGAGACGTGGAAGACGGCGGGATGTTTGAGGAGCCACCGATGGACAGGGGAGACGACCCGCATGAACTTACAGCCGCCGTAATCAGCTTCGAGGCAACGGACTTGAGCGGGAGCAGAGGAGGAAGCTAGGCTGTGAGCTCAAGGAGGGCCAGCACCACAAGCAGCAGCTGCGCTGCAAGCACCAGCATCTCTGCGAGCAGCAGCACGTCCGTGCCGGCGAGGGGGCCTCCGAGGAAGAAGGCACAGCATCCAAACACTGCCCTTACGAGGGCGGCGATTCAGGAGTAAAAGCTCCTCCGTCTGAGCTGCGAAGCTGCTCGGGAGAGGGAATTTAAGCTCCAGGAGCGGAAGCTCGTACAAAAAGAGTTTGTTTTGAGGGCTCAAGAACGTGGTCTACAGGCACAAGAACGTGCTACAAAGGCGCAAGAAGAGCTGGCTACGACTATGGTGGCTTTCTTATATAAAACATCGAAGTAAGCGGATTGAGCATATTTGTGTTGTACTTGGGAGCAATTATTCATGTAGCTAAGGTAAGTAATATACGTCTTTATTTTTAACATCCACAATTCCAAGTGTTCTACCACACATTATTATTCATAGCCCCCCCCCCCCCCCCCAACACACACACACACACAAAAGAAAAATGTTATGGAAACTGACACTCCTGTGTCTTGCTACTATAGTGACTGACAGAGCGAGAAGGGTGAATCTTTCCGAAACTCCAGCATTTTGCCCAGTTAACAATGGGGAGTAAATCAGACCCTAGCACCCCAAGTGACTAACTTTAGAACTACTCAGATGGGGACAAGAAATAACAATGAGCTAGCGCTCGGCTGACAATACCGAACGCTGCGTCAGCGCTCTGCTGGAGTTTGTGTTCACCGGTCACCCGAGGGGAAGGAGGGGCTCTTTGATTACCCTTCCAACCTGCATGAACAATGCAGCAGGCACGGTTCCCAGCTAAGCAGAAAAGCCGAAGTGGATAAAGCTCGCATTCTCTGACGGCAACTTTCAGGAGAGATCCGGCACTAACTATAAACGTCGCTTTGTTTATTGATAGTATTTTCGCGTTACACTGTACAATAATCTCTATTGAAGAAGATGAGGTGGACATGACCACAATGCCTGTGGGCATGTACACAGGCCTTGTGTCGCGTAAACACCGAGATGTGGGGACAACAAAAGGGTCAGCGCAATACTACAGTGTACTAGAATACGGGGTAATGTTTGAACTGATACGGCTCGGCAATGGGAGCTTGTGAGGCTGCGCGTGTAGACAGCAATCGCGACGCTGCAGTCGACACGGCAGCAGAAATTCGCGTACAACCACCACCATACTGACCCTACTGCCTGTGCGCCGGTGTCAACAGCTATCGCGATCTGCACCACACGCTTCACGCGAGCCGCTCCAGTCGAAACAGTACCCCATATTTTAGTACACTGTAGCAATACCACCTAGAGGACAAGGCCTGCGCATGACCTTTGGTTAGTACATCCCTGACCCGCCCTAAACGGCAAACAGTCCGAAGCTAGACGAAAGTATTGGCCACATCGCAACTACGTCTATCAGCATGAGCTAATAGCGAGTTTCCACAGTTCATTTGCAACGTGAATACAACAACATCAAGATTGCCCGTTTTAGCAGCCTATTAGTCTGATCTCGTGCGACACCACCGATTGCCGGTCTTAGCAGCTTGTTAATGTGAGCTCGTTCTGAGCATGAGCACTGAAGCAGGCAATGGAGAAAACGATGGTACTCATCCCTGCTACCTACGGGGCGCTGAGGGTATCTACTATACTCCGTTTCACCTTATGTTGTACCGCAGAGAAGGCTAGAAGCTCGAGCTTATAGCGTTGGGAGCTGCTCTTAACGCACGAGAGCTTGTGCCGCCGAGATGTGCCCTAGAGCAAGAAGCTCGCGCTTGTAGCCTTTCCTGCGTTACATCGTAAGGTGAAACAGAGTCTAGTTAAAACCCCTCTATCCTGGGAAACGTCGCATCATCGTTGTTTTGGGAATGCTCGAGACACGTGCCGCGCGCCACTTCTGGGAAGAACATGGTGTCTGAAATCTAGCTCAGTGCTGCGCTGTGCTGCCATGATCTCCCCAAGGGCTGCACGTTGCACGTGCTTCGTTCATCGACGCACTTTGCGCTACTTTTATAACATAATGGGGCTTTACCACTAGTGATTATGATGTGAAAGAGCACGAATGATTAGGAAGAAAAGAAGGGGACAGGTCACAGCGCTTACTTACAACTGACGTATATTGAACGAATTAGAAAAGCACAAAAAAGAAGTCAGCGGAATCATAAATGATAAAAAACAACCATCGAAAAGATGGTTCTTTTGATGTGACCATCGGTGTGATGAACGTCGGCCCTTCCAGAATTTTGGCCAGTGCCGACCTCCGAAAGACGTGCGGATTGTGGCACCGCCCTGGCTTCACCACGTTGCCGAACCGGAACCGGTACCTGTGGTGTACAAGGACCAGGAGGCTGACAATGTACCTTGATTAAAATTAAACAATGGATGCGCCAGTTTTCTGCGCATTACATGTGAGGTTTCGGGCTTTCCTAAAGGTGCGGGTTCAAAAAGAAAACTTTTCAGAGCTAGCACAGCACATTATCAGAGCTAGCACAGCACGTTATTGAAAATGACAAGAGCTGCCAATCACCTGCTAGCATCTCGTGTTTTGGTAATGTTTCGTCATTTCCACCTCATTAAACGCAGCTATATCTATTTTTTTAAATAGGGTACTTACCAGCCCTTGTGGTTGTAATACTCGCTGGCGTTGACCTTCGGTGGTTACACGGGGAAGTGGCAGCCGTCCAGCGCGGGTATTCGCGTCTTCAGCTCGTTGCTCGCCCTCCCGCGGCGGAAACGAGAAGCGCTCTAGTGAGGGTCCCCCGATTCTCCTGCTCAGCGGACACGGCGGAACTGTTCGCGATCATGGCTCGCTAAATGTAATTTCCGAATGCAAACAACACTCTTCACTGTCCCAACGTGGTGCTGCAGCCGGTATGGGATTGTACCTTATTAGAGAGTTTTAATATTGCGTATAGAAGCAAGCACTGTGCGTTTGCGTTAGGGTGGCCTGCTCCACGTTGCGCGTGAGCGTCGTTGCCATACTCCGATCCAAGACCCCGCTTTTGGGCTCCGCGCACGCGCAGCGTGGAACACGCAAAGCCAACGCAAACACACAGCGCTTGCTCGTATATGCAATACAAAAACGCACTACTGTTTCACCGGCTTCCAACGCCAGCGAAACGTGCTGCAGTGAGGCGGCGCGCAAGCAGGTAGGCGTACCTTCGAAATGGAAAGGCTGATATTGGCAAAACGACGGCGCGTAAATACGAAAGTAAATAAATTTTAAAAAAGATTAGTAATAAAATAAATATATTCCTTTTTTTTTTTGGGGGGGGGGGGAGGATTTTGTCTGGAAGGATATTGGCGGCGACTTTGAAGGTTTTGCCGATTGTCAAAAGTCGCTACTTTGATAGCATCCTCAATTAATCTAATTTTACATGAATTTCTCACATTAGCAAGAAAGTTTTAATTGATTTTAGACTATATTTATTTTATAACTTGGTTCTCGAAAACGCTGCAATTGGCGCCAGTGATAATAATTAGCACACTTTAGATTGTCATAATTGTTCGCGCGTTTAAAATTAGATCATAAGCAACCAATTATTTTAGAGCTTGAAAGCTTGCGTATTAAAATATCTTAATTTTGCTATTTATATCATTATTAATACAAATCGCGGCAATGTATGCCCCCAAATAACTTCACAATCACAAAAATCTGTCATTTAACCATAATAGTCTTTTCAGAAAAGTATCATTGTGGTTTCTTTTTAGCACATGAAAACCTCTGACATCGTTATCAAGATAGACAAACAGTCAAACACTGGATGAAATATAAACTCCTATGCGTCACGCGTTGCTTTAAAAAACACGCACACTTCAGCTGCCTGACTTGGATTCCGTCTTTTAATTTTTCTATTGAGAACAGCGTTTCTTGATTCATGCGTTTTGTGAACATATTGTATAAATTGGATTTATTCTGTTATTCTTGTGCTGGGTAACATTTTAAAGCAATTAATCACCGAAATACCCCAAAACTCATTGAAAGGCCCGCAGTTAATTATTTCACATGACAATTATTTGAGCGAGAAAAGGCAGTGAGAACGCACAAATATCAGCACTGATTTCTTCAACAAATAGTAATATTCTATGTTACCACTAAGGCGTATGAAAGACCCTGTCTTTAAAGGGACAAACCTTTCCACGAACAACTTCTTTAAAGAAATAATTGCGGTGTGAGATACACCTTGAGTTATGAAAGAAGCTGAAGTTAAGACCTATACCGAGAAATTAAATCCAAGATAGAGGTTAGTTTCAGTTCCGCTCCAGAATTAAAACATGCCTCCTGGCGTAAATATTAAGCTAAATACCGTTTTTGTTTACAGGATATAGAGGCGACTTGCGATCATAACGCCCTAGCTTCCTAGTATTACCAGAACTAATTTTTGTCGCTCAGTGAAGCCAGCACACTAGACAGGGTCAGCAGCGGCACGCATCTCCGACCCTCACTAAAGCCACCATTTTAGAAAATGAGTGGCGCCACCTATAGTGAATTGGAGTCGCGAATACCCTGAGGAAATTCCAGGGTAGCCTGGAACTCGCGGACGTGGTCGGGGATTACGGCGGCGGCCATCATCTTGAGCCAGTCACGCTCTAGCTCGGAAACGACTATGTGGCAGAACTCTTTGTAATTCTCGTTGACCGTTGAGCGTCCCAGGCCAAACAAGTGGGCGACGGTCCTGTCTTCCGCGCTGGAACACAGCTTGTAGATAGCAGCTTTAACTTGTTTCTCGACCGATATGGTCGGGCGCATAGGGACCTGGCGCTCCAAGTGGGGCCGACAAACGTCCACGATGTAGCGAAAGGTTGTCGGCCTCACCCGGAACGCCTGCTTGAAGTGGCTCTCCAGCAGGTGCGGTAGCGTGTCCTCAAACCATCGTTCACCCCAAAGGTACGCCTGGACGCTCTGTGGCATGATCGTACATCCCGCTGTGGCTGCAGCAATGACCAGGCTGTTTGTGAGAAGCCTTTCCTCGAGGCAATCAGCCTCCCGTCGGGCAGATTGTACCTCGGCGCGGATTGACGTCAAAACATCTGTGATTTACGCCAAAGAACCATTCATCGATGCCAAAGCACCTTCATGGTGGGCGCGCAGGCACATCAGGAACATGACGCGAGACGCAGGGTCCATCGTAGCCGGATCAACATCGGGAGGAAGATCCATCAAGGAAACAAACGTGGACGCGTGCACGCGTCCACGTTTCTTCTTTGAAAGTCAAGCTCGAAACTCAAGTGCGAGCACGACCCCGAACCGAACGGGTCAAAAGCGTAGCAGAAGCACGGAAAGGAGTGGGAGCACTTATCAATGAGCCCGAAGCGCGCGCACTGAGCAACGTTAGACCTGAGTGAGCGGGAGACGCTCAGGGTTGCCTCTAATTGCCAATAAAACCACATTGCTTGGGCTTAAAGTAGATTTGTTGTAATCACTCGACTGAACTCGTCATTTTGTCTTTTTTTAATATTTTGTTTGCTAAAAAAGAAGTTAACAAATTATTTATTTGGCAGTGGTAAACGCGCGCCTGTTTCGAGCGCGCACAGATGCCGCCTCTTAGATTACCCTTTCGCGCTCGTTGTTTGTTGTAGCTCGCATGCTGTTACCAAGCGAGGACCCCACAAAATAGACACGAAAATAAGTAACAAAAACGTTATTGAGATCTTTCTCTTCGTAAAATGTATTGTTTTTATAAATGTTAGTTTCCCAGTTATAAGCAACATAAAAATTGCCCCACTAGACGAAGCAAAAGGAACGCTGTTCCTGTTTCAGTTCTCGTTAATATGTAACGAGTTCCCGTTCCAGTTTCATTGACGCGAAATGGAACGACGGCGTTCCTCCGTACCTCCTTAAAGGAACGCGTTCCACGAACGCCGTCCCGTACAACACTGCTCTGTAATGAATCCCTTGCAATGTTTCAAGAGGTTTATTCAGCATTAGTAGTAGTACTAACTTCACATAAATTGTATTTTCATTTTTTATAAGTCTTGAGAACCGCCTGCTTGATTATCCAGCGCTAAGCAACATAAATTTGTCACATCGTTTCTTTTTTTTTTTTTTTTTCTTTTTAGTTGCCCCAAGCAATGCAGAGAAACCTGAGTGTTGAGCGTAGAACGAGGTCCGTGAGAAGCTTTCTCACGTACCTCGTGCTCGGTATTGGGTGGCGGGCTCGCAGGCGCATTTCCTGTAGGGGTTCTGACCTTACTCTGCAATCTTGCACGCTACCCAGGATTACATTTTTGTCTTGCAAATAATAATAATAATTAATATTATTGTTGCTATTTTTATTAATATTATTATTTCCTGTGGATCTTTGCCTAGAAATCTAATTTAGCGTCTGCTCATATATCGCTCCCCATTTGATTGCGTACCGTAAAAACCAGGGCTGGACTCTAAACGTTACCGAGTAAGCCGTTTTATACGTCAGTGGGTAAGACCATATGTGAATGTGGGTAAAGCATCTGTAACTAGATTTGGCAACGCCCTTGATTCTTGCTTGGATATTCCTTTGATTGATTTCAACTTTGGCTGCGACTGTGAAAACATATTGCTGACAACCGAAATAAACTTCATCATTTATCGTTAAAAAAACGTAACTAAATTGCACTATTTACTGGATCTTTTTTTTTTTTTTAGTAACAACATTGCTAAAGTGAGAGCATCAAAGATCTGAGAACAGTGAAAAATCTGTCCATAATACTAGCAAATAGTTATTTTGTTGTTCTTTTTAACAAGATTTTCTTCTATGTATATAGCGATGTTATTGCGCATAGTAATAGTTAATTTAAACACCTCATTGATCTAAACACACTTAACACATAACTTTATTCGACATGCAAGCGCTGCAAAGTTTTCAGCACTGCGCTTCTTCATTGAGAGCGCACATTTACAAACATGCCGTTTTAAAATACGCCTGCGCTGCACGAAGATTTATTTAGTGTATAAATTTAGCCCTTTATTGCTGCCTTTATTATATTTGAGAGCGTCAGTTTTATTGACCAAAATTGCAAATGCTTTTTCTTTCTTGTGAAAATGCATGAAAGGGAACCAGATATTCAGATGAATAGAAAAGAAAAAAAAAGATTAAAGCTTTATAATTGTAGAACTGAGACAGCTTTAAAGAAAGGAAACTGCCGGCATAGTGGCATCTATATTTCTATAGTATTTCTATACTATTTTTGCTCGCTGGAGCCCCGCATGATAAATACCGCTCAGGCGGCGAAGCGGTAGGTACACACGCCAACATCGGGACGCATTTGGCGCGTGTGTACCTACGCGCGAAATGGCGCGTAGGTACACACGCGAACATCGGTACGCGCCGTGAAACTGGTTTGACGTTACAGAAACTGCTGCCATCTAGCAAGCGCTGTGCGAAACTGATGTGCGCACGTTTCCGCGGCATTGCAAAAGCATTGCAATGTCGCATTGCAAAAGCGAGCGTAGCTCTGTGCTTGTCTCGCATTGTGATTTAGCACTGTCAAATCCTAGCGATAAAAAAAAGCGGAATTTGGAGATTTGCGACCGTTCTTCTGAAATATTCACAGTCCTTGTTGCATTATGTTGTAGCACCGTACGCCGATCCTGGTTATCTTCGCCGCGTCATCCCTGTTGGAACCGAAGACTGGCGACTCAGCAAGCCGTGTGTGCCTCCCCACTAGAGCAAAATCGACTACACGTACCACGGACGGCGACTAAGGCGACACCGCAACATCAGTATAAAAAAAGTGACAACCACTACTACAGGGGGATTCGCGACCGTTCTTCTGAAGTATTCACAGTTCTTGTTGCATTTTGATATAGGTAAGCCGTCACTCCCTCCTAACTACGAAACTTTGTGATTTCTGTTGTTACGGTTGCAAATTCCAGTAGTGTGTTTCTGTGGCGTAAGTTAGAATGGGTGGCGACTTGTCAACTTACCGCATTCGAATTGGCCGGTTCTTTTCTCGTACAAGTACGAAGACAAATAATAGTCCACGTTTTCACCACTTAGCATTATACATTCAGACATGGTGCCCGGATGCCAAAATTTTGTTGATGTGTCTGTGTGTTGCACAGCTGTTAATCTGTGCTGGTGACGTGGAAACAAACCCCGGTCCCGATAACGTGTAAATAAACCCGCCCCTGATAAGCTGGATCAGATACTAGCAGCTGTGAAGGAATCTGTAGAATCAAAAATTCGGTACCAGAAAGAAACAACACACAAACTAAACGAAATCAATGCAGGCATCAGTGATATCAACAGCCGTGTTTCGAAGCTTGAAGAATCTATGAATGAGATTGCAAAGTTAAAGGAAGACCTGGTTACCGTGAATGCCGCAATTCGCGAAGTAAGAACTGAAGTAAATACCATCGCTCGAAGACAGCGTGGAAGTGAAGTCTTGTCAGATGAGCTGAACAACCAAATGAGATGCAATAACCTCATAATTAAAGGACTTCCAGAAAACGAACGTGAGAACTGGTCGGATTCCGAACGTATCGTGAAAACGTTTCTTTCTTCCAACCTACACGTGAATGTTGGCGAAATTGAGCGCGCACATCGACTGGGCATGCGGAAACCATGTTTTAACAGACCAATTATCGTTAAATTCTTGAACTTTAAGTGCAAGGATGAAGTAATTAAGAACGCGCATAAACGAAAGGACGCTGCGACCCCTGGTGTATGGATAGAGGAGGACTTCTCACCAAAAATGCAATTAGTAAGAAAAAACTACGCGAATTTGCAAGACTAAGATTCGGGACTAGTAAGTTTAGGCTTTACTACGACAAAATACTCATAAATAATTCCTTCTATCGATACGACTCGGACAATGACTGTGTGATAGAGAGCCCAAGGGCCCCGCCCGCCGAAACTAGAGCTTGACTAGGTGATAACAAAAACAACAAACGCAAGAGAAGACCTCGTGATCAGCTTTCTTTGATCTTGGCGAATTTTCGAAGTTTGCTTCCCAAGCAAGATAATTTGTTTTGCAGTATTGAGGCTTGTTCAGCCGATGTAGTGGTGGGCACTGAAACGTGGCTTTCTCAAGAAGTTACAGACCGTAAACTCAGCATACCAGCATCGTTCCAAATTTATAGGAAAGACAGGACTGAATCTCGAGGCGGGGGTGTTATCATTGCTGTTAAAAGTGAATTAACTTCTTCCTTAGTTGATATTCCCAGTTCTCTTAAAATCTTGTGGGTGACTGTACGGATAAACTTTAAACCTTGTTTGATTGGAGTGTGTTATCGTCCGCCCGACTCATCATCTGACTTTGTAGATAAGTTAAATGCTAGCCTTGAACAAGTTCATACCAAATTTCCAAACTCCCCTGTCAAGCTCACTGGTGACTTTAATTTGCCTGGTATCAACTGGTCGACACAAGAGGTGGATAACTGTTGTGGAAATAAACAAGAGTGCAAGAGGTTCCTTGATATTATGGAAGCCTTTCAGCTACGCCAAGTTGTGAAGGAGCCAACGCGTAATAACTCTGTTCTAGACTTAGTTCTAACACCCCACCCAGAAGGGAAGCTACTGATGTCAATATCTTAGAACATATCAGTGACCATAAAATGGTGCATTGTGTTTTGCTGCTCCTGTTCAGAGACGTGAAGATTTAAAGAAATAGATTTTTGACTACGGAAGGGCCGACCTTCAATCAATGCTTCATTTGTTGTCAAATTATTCTTTTAATTTTTTTGCAAACTTTGAACAACCGGTCTGTGAATGAAAACTGGGTGACCTTTCGTAATAAAATAAATGAGGTGGCTGAACTTTGTATCCCGAAAATTACTATTTTCCATGTGCCAGTAATCCTTGGTTTACGACAAATGTGAGACGTTGCATTAATAAAAAGAAACGACTTCTCTCAACAGCCAAACACTCGGATCTTCATAGTGACTGGGAGTCTTATCGCGAGCACTCAAGATGGTGTAAAAAAGAAATCAAGAAAACAAAAACTAAATTTTTAACCATGATTTGTACAACCTCTTACATTCGAATCCTAAAAACGTTTGTAGTGTGGTAAACCCAAAAGCCAAAAATGCAGCACCTTCTATCCAGTCAGAAGCGGGAGCTGTTTTGGACCCCTTAGAAACGGCTAAGGCGTTCAATTCATTTTTTGCTAGCGTGTTCACAGATGAGATGACTCTAACCGATACTAATTTGCCAATGGCTACAGACACCGCTCAAATGAATCCTTTCAGTATTACCAGTGAGGGTGTTGCCTGTGCAATAGACCGTCTTCCAACTAATTCGAGCCCTGGTCCAGATGGAATAAGTACTAAACTATTTAAACTAACTAAAGATTTTTCCAGCGTCCTCCTAGCAGCGCTTTTCAAACAGTCACTATCAACTGGCACGTTACCAGACGACTGGAAACTAGCCCATGTTGTGCCCATCTTTAAATCCGGCAACCCTAACTTCCTCACAAACTACAGGCCTATTTCGTTAACTTGCGTATCTTGTAAATTGCTTGAACATTAATTTATTCTCAGATAATGAATCACCTAGTGACTAACAATCTTCTTTTTCAAAATCAGCATGGTTTTCAACGGGGACGCTCCTGTGAACTTCAACTGTTTGAACTAGTTACTGACCTTCATTCTAGTATTCACTCATCCCTCAGCACTGATTCAGTATTTATTGACTTTTCAAAAGCTTTCGACCGTGTCCCCCACAAACGACTAATACATAAACTAAGAGAAGCAAAGATAGAAACAGGCATTGTTAAATGGATTTCAGGCTTTCTTTCAAATAGATATCAGTGTGTTGTTATATATAACATTGTCTCTCCTCCTGTCTCCGTTAAATCCGGTGTTCCCCAGGGCTCTGTCCTCGGGCCTTTACTCTTTCTCCTTTATATTAACGGCATTCATACCAACATTACTTCTACCATTCGGCTCTTCGCAGACGACTGCGTCATCTATCGGACCATAACTTCTTCCTCTGACAATGCTGTACTTCAAGCTGACCTCGAGAAAAGTTCAAGGTGATGTTCTCATTGGCAAATGCAGATTAACACAAAGAAAACTAAATGCATAACTTTCACTACAAAAATGAAGATAACCGAACATACTTATCAAATTAACAATACAGATATTGAAAGGGTACAATCATACAAATATCTAGGAATTCATTTAACACCTAGTCTCTCATAGAACCTCCATATTGAAATAACTTTAAGGGATGCTTCTAAAATATTAGGTTTCTTGAGAAGGCACTTATTTCTAGCTGGCACTAACACGAAACTTATGGCATATACATCCCTTGTAAGAAGCAAACTGGAATGCACCTCAGTGATATGGAATCCACACCAAGCTTACTTAATTAACAGTCTGGAGTCACTACAAAATAAAGCAGCCCGGTTTATAGCACGCGATTACTCTCCTACTAGTAGCATCACCCGTATCAAAGAATCCTAATATTTAATGCCCCTCGCGACCAGACGGCGAATCGCACGTTTGTCGTTATTTCATAAAATCTACCATAGTTCATCATCTTTCCGTCAAACGAACATTGTGTCCGCTACCCGCATTTTTCCCCGCTTTGATCATCCTAACAAAGTAAAATCAGTATTTGCACGTACCAACTTATACAAATACTCCCCGCTGAACCTCGCAGTTAATGAATGGAACGCCTTACCAAGTAAGATTGCATTCATACAGGATTACCTAACTTTTTTAGGCTTCTTGATTTCTTTTATCTCAGAAAAATCCTAAGTCACTGTCACTCTGTATGCTTTGTTTCGCCGTGGCAACTTTGAATTGTTTCTTCGTGACTTTTTTCTTTTTATTCTATCTGTTAATTGTTTGTATTGTTTCTAATATTGGTGTTAAAAACTTCCCCCTACGGGCCCGAAAGGGCCCTTAAGGTAAATAAATAAATAAATAAATAAAAAGCGACCGCGGCTTTGTCGTATTGCGCCCAGTTCACATTCGGGGAACTACGTAAGAAGAATTCTGGCGGGGACGATTTTTTTAAAGTTCTTTTGAAGCATTTGACAGCTTAACCCAGACACTCCTTTTTCTCGTAGTCTTTCCCTCCCCCTCCCCCCTAACCAAAGGTGGCATTCTAAGCCTCGTGTACGAGGCATAGAATGGCTTCACTTTCTGTCAAAAATGCAGAGGGAGCTTAGTTGCATTGTTCATGCCCCTTCGGCCTCGCCTTTTGCTACGCCTCCCCACCTGCTTTTGTGTTTTCGTGTAGTTGTCAGCAAGAGGACAAAAAAGCTTGAACGAAAATGTCCCGTGACTCTCTCTGTCACGCTAACGGGCTCCCTGGGGCTGTATTTGTTTTTTCGCCGTTTGCCAAGTTATACTTGAACTCAACTCTGTTACGTCACGGCGCGGTGATGGCGCGTCAAACACACTTTCGGTCTGGGGCTGTGGGCGGAAGTGACCATGCGGGACGCGCATTCCTGCGTTGTTTTAAAAGAAACCAGACAAAAACCGGCCTTCTCGTCAAAACGCCGCGACTTGGGCTGTACCAAAAAAGTTGACAAAGGTTTGAAGGTCACTTTTCATATGCTCGGTTCGTCCGAGAACGTGGGTTTGAGCCGTGAAAAGAAAAAAACAGATGCCGTCGGACCACGATTTCCTGGGCTGGAAGCATTTTGGGTTGAATTCACGAATAGCGGTGGTCATCAGATTTATTTGTTTTGTTCCAACATGAACGCGGGAAAACCGTCAAGTTGTATGGACCACCTGTGGGCTCTGTTCAGTGCGTCTTCAAGTTCAAACGGCCGCCTGATCGTTCGAACTGTCGTCTGCTCTTTCAAACATTTCTGCTTGTCGTTTGCTCTTTCAGACGACACCGGCCCTTAGACCAAACGTTTGCCCGGTAATTGCAATAAGAAGTGCAGGGCTCAAAAGACTTTTACGTTTTAAGGTTGGTAGGGGTAAGCAGGCTCGGTGTAAACAGTAGTTACAAGGAGATGTTGATCCTTGTTACCAGTGGCCATCACCGACTTGTTATGCCTGATTCACTTGGTCCGATTCTGCTTGGGATTTTCTGTATCGACGTCGACCATCTCAGGTATACGGTTCACGCTTTTGCAGCCCAAGCGGCGTCGCGACTGAAAATTGCTAGCGGAATCTCATCATGCGAATCAGGCTTGAGCGTCCATTCTACGGCGTTCCCGCGGAATGAATTGCCGCATGTCACATTATTCACGCGACGTCTTGCAGTGTAACGAGCCTAGCTAATTTCGCTGAGGCCGCAAAAGTAGTAAGACATTTCCCGGGAGACGTGGAATGAACAAGTCCAACGTGAAAAAGAGCAATGGAACTCACACAAACGCCGAAAACATCGCATTTTAATGGTTTATTTATGGGCGACGGCGAGCTTCTTGCCACAATCCGTTGCGCACTGCTCGGCGCCGCTGGCGTCCGCTAGGGGCGCTCCGGTTTGCTTGTAAACATGAATTGGTCTATAGAAATAGCCGGGCCACGTTGGTTCAGTTACCGAAATGCGCTTTTCAGTGTTATGTTGCTTTCGTGTGTTGCCAGACGCGGCCGTGGTTTTACGACGTAAACGGTCGGAATACGTCCATGCCAATTTTTCGGTGAGAGCCATCTTTTTTCTTCAGAGTCCATGCAATTCTTGTGCTGTGTTTGTTGGACGCGCTTAGACAAAAAGTGCTCTTCTCAGACGACGAAACGTCAGTTGAATGTGCGCAACCTTCTTTCTCGAGTGTGTTTTTGGGCTGCCCGAGTAGGATTATGCATCTATCAAGTATTACATGATATCGCTCTTTTATTAGTAAGTATACTGAAAGTATGCTTCTGATAGTAGATCTGGTTTCCTCCCAATCCCCGCGTTTTTTTATTTTTTTATTTATGGGTTTTGCTTGGAATTAAGTCAGTGCCATTTCCATTTTATAATTTGCTTTTCCTTTTACAGAGAAGTTTGACATCTGTAAATATGTTGAGTATAAGTCGTGTGTCATAATAGTGGTTTAAAAAATTGTGGGAGCGATCGAAAAACTTTGTTTGTCCCTGTATGTGATGGATATGCGACAAATGATATGCAACGGCCTATACAACACAGACTTGCACGACATCCGGCCAATACGGAGCAGACGCATAGTAGAGTATTCGCACGATATTGCGCGAACACTAGGGCGGGCCAAAATGACTGTACGGCAATACCTGCCGGATATCAAACGCTGGTGCAAAACTGGACATTTGAGCATTATTCAAACCGACTTTTGGCCGGTACTGGCATTACACGGCCAAATATCGCCGTGCTGCTTGGGAACGGAGATGATGACATCTAACCATCGTGTTTCCAACGCTTATTAAGTTTAAATTTCTTCTGGTGCGTGTGAAAGAGCACTTCTGTGGCACACCAACGAAACTCCACGCTCCGGCAGGCCTCTGGGTTTTCTTTGGCAGTTTTGGCACTTATCTGGCACTCTAGTAGCTAGCCAGAGAAGAGCCAAACTTTGGCATGGCCCGAATCCCCAAATTAGGATTTACTTCGGCAGTTATTGATCAACTCTGTCACTTACTTTGGCACAACTGTGGCAAACCAGAAAAAAGCCAAACTTTCGCATGTCCGTAATACCCAAATTAGTCGTTTCTTTTGCATTTATGGCTCAAGTATGGCACTTACTTCGGCACTTTTGTGGCGGACCAGAGAAAAGCCAGAATTTCGCGTGCGCTTGTATCGCCCAACTAGGGCTATAGTTAGGCAACGTAGTTTGGCACTGACAAGCGCCATGGAGCAAAGTCTAACTGGGCCTAAGTAAGGCCCTTAGGTTTGCCACACTTTCGCCCAAGTTGGGCGTTTCTCGGGTGTGCTACCTGGGTATATTGCCACGCGCGTCGCTGAGCGAGTGCGGACGTGGTCGAATGCTTACCGTGCTTGGCTGTCGCAGGGAGGATCTGGGATCAATTCCAGGGAGCGGACTGTTATTTTATTTATTCTTTCTACTTGGCGTTCTCGGAATTCGAAAACTTTCTTGTATGATCGAGTTACGAATGTTCTATGCGCCGAGCGTTCTAGGTCGAATGTTCCAGAAACCCACGCGGCTACAAAAGGTGCTCCGCGTGGCAAGTCGGAGTCAGTCTCGCCCCAGCGTTTGATTCTGCTGTTACGCCGCTATCGAAGCCCGCGACGCTCTATTGTTATCGTCTGTTTCCTTTTTGTTTTGGGCACAAGTTCGCCCCATTAAACGTATAGTTTGCTTCAGTTTTCGTCGCTACATCGATCGTCATTGGTGTAAATATTTGGTGCTATTATTTTTAGAAGAGCAATTACAAAGAATTCGCGGAGAAACCGAGAAAGATTTTCTAAAACATCAAAATGCCAATACGACATTATGAACCACCAGCGAAGCGAATGAGGGACTAATTCTCGCCTCACTGCTGTATCTACTACACAGCCCAGACTTTGCTTCTCCTAATTCCATTTTGTTCCTGAAGTCTAAAAAAAAAAAAAAAAAACTTTCGTGGACATCACTACGCATTCTACGCAGTTCTGATGGTTATATGGCTGCGTAAACCAAATGTTCACTTCTTCCTCCATAACGTTCTAAAATGGGCTTTTCTTTAACAGACGTGTGTCCAGTTATCTGGTAGCAATGTTGAATAATGAGTACAAATAATTATAGCGCAATGCCAAACAACTACTTCAGTGTGTTATTTATAAAAAATATTTCTATCCAATTAGGAGTAATGGTGATTGTGGCAATGCTTTTAATTTAACCTTCGTATTCTTCGGGGCGAGGACGTCGTGTTGTTGGGATATATGTACACGTGCCAAAAACATCAAAATCTGGATCGTTTGTTGGAGGGACTTGAACGTTACATTCGTATTCTGATTTGCAAATGTCCCGTAGACGAGGCTTGCAGACTTCACCGGGACACTAAAACAGAAGAAAGCATGTTTGTCAGTGAATAAAAAAAATAAAAACAGCAAGTCCTAGGACTACTTTAAATTTCAGTGTGACAAGTACAATTTACGCTAACGTTGTGTTACTTTTTGCCTTGCCCTCATTTTAAGCATATCGTACTTTATAACGAAGTACGCAGCTGACGGGAATCGATACGTTTGTCCGTCCATGCATATCACAGGGCACGTCTGCACAACATCACAACTGACACCAGTGTACGATATTCGACGACCGAAACGAAAAGTACCTATAATACTAACAAATTAAGAACTACAAAATTTATCCTTCAAGGACTGCTAAAATTTTGAATTCTGACGTGCTCGAATTAAACTTTGATGTATCAATACCCCAGTTTAAAAGAGATTGTAAAACAAATTTACTATGCAGTGCTCTCGCATTTTGTTAGATACTGCTTGTCTTTCTTGAAACTGCAATCATATTTTGTTAGCAAGGATCTTACCTTTTTCGTTACTTCGTCTTTTGATCGGTCTTTTCAGTCTATACAAAGTTATTGTATAAAAATGTTATTTGCATTTTGAAATTCTTTCTTTTGTAGCTTCATGTTTTTCGACATAATTTTCGTCAAATTATATATTGTATAAACTTCTGTAAAACTGTTGTGATCTAGAGTACCGCATATATGTATCTAATACTTATCTGTTTTAGTATGTCAAGGCTAAAAAACTGTATATTTGGCAGTATTAGATTTTTGCTATTGAACTTATATGAATTCAATGTATATGTACTTGATATGCATGATGAGTTATACGTATATGGTGTATTGTATATGTACGTTGATGCTCGCTGCATACCAAGAGGGGGCTAAGGCCTTGTCAGGCACTCGTGCCTTTAGCCTTAGACCCCCTCTTCGAAACATGTATCCGCAGACACAAATAAAGAAAACAAAATAGTTTTGTTACCACAGCAACTACAACAATACAATTTACAGAAGCACTCACTAAGAAATAACCCAATTTGCACTCATCCGCCACCAGTAATTGAAATGTTCGGTTCACCATCCCTTTATTCCTTTAACTTATGTGCTACTTGGATAATATAATCCCGAACCTTACCTTTGTAGTGCTTATTTGGAGGAGGGGGGGGGGGGGGGGGAGCGCCGGCGGAGAAGCGCATTTCAATATGTCGTCAATAAATCTACGAATATTAAAGTTTCCTTCCCCAAAAGATTCTACAAGAGATGTTGAGCTCATTAAGATACAATTCAGACAACAGCGGAGCCACTGCAGAGCCGAGACAGCTCTCTATTAAGCCATCTTCTTGTCAGTCCGCTTCTTAATCTTGCGAGACATTGTGAAGACTGCGGCACACGCAGTGAGTGCCCTGCACCGAAACATGCCCATGTGCGAATTACAAAGAATGAAAGGGCACGTGTACTTTACATTTCCGCGACACGCGCAGACTCGCGAAAGGGCGAGGAGGACGCCATGTATACCTCACTATCAGCCACATGCGCATTCGTTTCGATGGGACCACCAGATAATTTGTGGGAAAGGGGTGGGGGGGGGGGGGGGGTATGGCCTACCGTACTCACTTCACAAAGCGTATGGGTCAGTAAAACATATAGCTTGTCCACTTCACAAAACGTATGGGTCAGCTTTAGTTTCTACATTTTGCGATATTGCTTTGCACGCAAACCTGACTTAGAAGTTTAATCTAAAAGTCTAATATTGGGACCGGATTAAAATATACTATACTGCAACGTACTCGATTGACTAATTACAAAAACACCTTTCCTAAGCTTATAATATAAGAATTATTAGGTGTTTCGAAGGTTATAGAATGCAAATTTTGAAAATATATTATGTTTGTTAAGCTTATTGGCGCGGTGGCTGTTTCCTATCTATCACAAGAACAAAACACTGGTGGCTCTTGAATATTGGCAGGTATATAATTTCTGAAAACAATATAATAAAAAGTATTCTACCTTTGACCTTGGAATTCTACTTATCGACTTGTTTAAAAGGTTTTAAACAAATTTACACATTTTTTTTGTCACGTGTGAACCGCTCCGAAACAAAAGCTTCCTTATTCCTGACAATAAAATTTTGAAAGACAGAAAGTCTTATTCCTGAAAACCCAAAAAGTTAAAAATATATAATCGTGCGAGTTGGGCGTACTCGCGAATCGGGGGTCAATCCTCGTAGAATTCGTGCGTCTTAAAGCTAAATCAACACACAATATAGTGACAAACCTATACTGTGCACCTGTAATGGGGATTGCGATATATTTCAAATAGGCGTCACATGACACGTCTACAAAAAGCGACAAATGTAGCACAAATAGACTTTCTTGCAATTGTTCTTGTTTTACTCCTAAATAAAGTTTTGTTTTTTAAACATTCAACGCAATAAAATCGTTTATTCGGGACGGCATTTGAGGTGTTACGGGTAACTCCGGTCAAAAGTCGAACTAAAATAAATTACTGATATCGATTTACGTAGACTAGATATCGGTACTGCACTAATATTACACTAATGACAACACCGCAATCCACTCTAAAACCGTTATCACAAATGCTACCACCAGCTTCTCAGCGGGCATTGAGCGGGTTGGATGTTTGTCAAGCAACCTTGTGCCCCGATGTCATGTTCGTAGTGCCACTTTTCTCAGCCACATTTTTTCTGCCGCGTTTTCAACCGTCCCAGCGAACGATTTCTGCGTGTTGTGTTATTTTTTAGCGGCCATTGTTTGCAAGTGCTCCTCAGCGATCGCGCAAGAAGAGGATTGACTCCCCACTCGTTCAAGGACGTCGTGGTGCCGAAGGTGGAATTCACAGGCGACCCTAGTTGAGTCCGTTCCTGCTCAGCGCGACGTTACGACTATAGCTTCCGCAACGCCTCTGCAAAGTGCATTCCGCACAACCAAGACTGTAGTTCTGAGAAGATATGGGGAGGCTCGTTTTGAGATGGCGCTGAACCTGCGTTCATTTTGGCGAGCTCGCTTTTAGGCCAGCAACTTTATGAATGTGTATCAATATTTGCTAGAGATGTCTGATGACGAAACGAACAATAAAACAACCGTAGAATCTTACCTGACTGATCGAAACTGCTCTTGCGACTAGGTCATTCATACGTTTTACGGTGCCGCAGTACTAGCTTTGTAATACATGATGGCCATGCACTTGATCACAAGGGTTGCCAGCATGCTCGAGTTGTTAGTTTTGGTTTCGCCGTAAACCCCCGAAACAAAACTGTGAAATAAGATATCTACAAAACTACACAAGGCATCGAAGTAAAAATGAAACGTCGTAATTCAGAGGCACTTTCTACAATAAAACAGTCGTAACCCTAAAATCAAGAAAATGTACCGGAGTTGCCCTTTAAGGTTCATTGATTGGCATTGGGTGCTACAAAAAGAACAGTAAAAAGCGTGACGTGTCTGTGCGAATCGTATCGCGCATAGTGTACAATCAAAACATCCACGTCGGGGACTTTTGAAAATATAAATCTGCTTCTTAAATTCCAACATTGATTATACTTCTTTTATCAGAGGCTCATCACATTTGCTTGCATAAAAAGTTCCCAGAATCTTGAAAGCAACTGTTATCTCCGCGGTTTCCTATTTAGCATAGAGGCTCATAATCCATCCGAATATCATCTCGATCTTATGTTCCTATGTCAGCCGGTATAGCCACATATTTGCCAGTGTATTGTTGAGGAGTGCAAAATAAATAGACTAATATTTTGTGCGAAATTCGGAAGTTAATAATAGACCAACCTTGAAACATCGGTGGCAGCAACCACAATGTGTGGTGTAGTTGCCGCACTCGCAGTGGCCGGCAGGTTCTCTACATTGAACTTCAGAGCAGGTAGGGCAGTCCAGTATACTTGTTCCCAGGATGCTAACATGAACGAATGCAAGTGAATTAAAAAACAATCTGGCGTACATATTGTTCACTTTGCAATACTGGGCTCATATATGTTTTTAACTTTAATTATGCCAATTATTCTTTCAAAAGAATATATATTCTATGTATATTCTACTCGTTGTATACTCTTACCATAATGTTGAAACTCCAACCAGCACAAACAAGCACAGAGTCGTCTTCATTCTTGGTTTTGTAGCCACTAAATTAAAATAAGGAAACATGCAGCTGCAGTTACATATTTATTCATCAAAATACAAATTAAAATGAACACAATTACATGCATAACTTGCCAGAAAAATAACGACTCTACAACCTACGCTGTTCAGAACTTTTTCCAGTCTCAATTTACAAGTTACAATCTGATAATAAAATCCAGTCGTTAAAAAGAATTTAAGTTCGAAACCAAACCGCGCTGAAAATATTGAATTCGCTACGATAGCAGTATGAAAAAAAATTACACTGGGTATAAAAAAATTATTTCCGCGGAATAACGTTATCTATAGCAACGGACGCTAGGTGACAAGTGTAAAGGGAGAAATAGCAAATCAATTACCTCAAACACACCAATTAACTTTGTTCGTAAAATACCTTTACTTTATTTATTTATTTATTGTTTCTGCAAGTCGTTAGGCTAGGGCAGGAGTGGTACGAAATTGAATACAAAACGCAACAAGGGTATTAACTTGAGGCATAGGAAATAATATCGAGTTCTTTGGCGAACGACACATCTTTCGAATTAACAACACAGGACGGTATCTTGTTCAATTCGTCAATACATCGAACGAGAAATGAGCACTTAAAACGATATGTTGAGCACCAGTACGGTTGGATATAGCGATTATGTTTTGTTCTTTGCAGCATAGGCTTGGGTATCGTTATATATTTAGAAATGCCTATCTTATAGTATATTCCACGAGAGATATGTTGCCCGTCATGAAAATACCCTAGCAGTTGCTAGATTTTAGACATCCAGATACTGCCGTACGCGTTGTGCTCCGGGGCAGTGAAGAACGCGAAACGAAAACATGAAGGAAAACAGCCATAACCACGGTGCAAGGAGAGGGAGAGAGAGAGCGTTCAGATGGAACTCGTGTCCCATCAGTGAGAACACGACTCCTGTCGAACCCTGACTCGGTAGTCGTGTCCGATCTGTGGCCCGTGGTGATCTTTTATAGTGACGCAGAAAAATTCACCACTTGGGTTTTCTTATCTGGAGGTATTGCCTAAGCATTGTAGTGCGAGGGAATAGCCAAAAACGGAAATCTCTCGGCAGGACAATTTGCTGCGTTGTTTCCGATTCAACCGCAATTTCGTTCTTGAGCGAGCGGCCTTTCCTACTCGGGCGGTTTTATTGAGCGTTACTTCATGGAGTATACGGCGTGAAAGGTGGTCGGCTCCTTGCGCATCTGGTGCGTTTGTTTACCCCCAAATCAGTCCATGTGACTTTGTTTCCCCCCGACTACAACCAGTGACTGTACGCGCTTGGTTGCCTCGTCATCGTGCGTTCCCTACGCGTTATCTATATTTTCTTCTTTGATTGGTGTGTCCCTCCTTGCGTTCCGGTGCGCAAAGACGCATTTTGGAACATTTGAAGGCCTTATAGTTATTCTGTTACCGCCAGGATAGCACTCCCAAAATGGTAGACACAGTTCGCGTATTCCAGACACGTTCGATGATCACTGTACGTGGCACCAAGGACGACTAAAGGCCGAAAACGATTCCTGCGGCAACATACCCACGACAGTTTAGCCCGTGGCAGTACTGTTAAATTTCGCTATGCGGCTTTACCAGACAAAGATGAACGGCGCGCCATTGTTCATACTTTAAACTTGAAATGTTTTTTGCCTCGTCAGGGGAGATCGCCAGATTTAGTGAAGTTTAAAAAATCGGCAGCGAAGCTCGGCGCTGATTGGCTGGGGAAAAGGTCACGTGATCTACGCTGATTGGCTCATTCCGGTGAATATGAAAGGTTCTGGAAAACCTCCATGCTTTAAAACCCAACTAGCGCCAGTATCTTCATTCCAGGAACTGCTAGCATGTTATTATGCCAAGTGTTAAATTATCTGATCAAGAGCACCGTGAGCCTAGGAGCCGGGCTCGGTAACGTTCCGAAGCAATACCGGAACGTTTCACGTGCAACAGAATTGCCCAGCAATGTGCTTGCTACCCATTTTTTGTTTTAATGCGAAAGCAGTAACTATCCCATGGAGCGGAGCCGGTGGCGTTTGTAACCGCGAAAAGAAGAGAAAGAAATGCCCATTCTCCCATTGGCTGAGCGAAACTGCCCTGAGGTAGCCATTTGCGGCGTCTTCACGAGAGCGAGCGCTCGGCCGCCGCTCTCGCTTCAGGCGTTGCCGGAAAAAAAGGGGGGGGGGGGGGGGGAGGCTGCGGCCGCTTCTGTTTTTCTCGGCGCCGAGGAACATGGCGGCGCCTGAGGCATCTATAGACCTTTCCAAAAAGCTCCTTCTGCGCGCTGCCATCTTTGTCTGCCGAGCTGTGCAACGCCTTCTGAGCATGCGCTGTTGGTCTGCTGTGCGATATATCGGATGCTGCGCATGCGTCCACAGCTCAGTGACTCAGCATTTTCCGCCCGGGCGCTTCGTTCGAGACTGCCGCTGGAAAGGTCTGTATGGTCTGTGGCCGCAACCTCCGAAGTAGCGAAACGTCGCCGTCCACGCCAGTACGCCGCAGACAAAGTAAGGAAGCGGAAGAACGACATTCATGCTTTCGCGATCACAACTCATAAGATGCGCTTAAGTGTCCACGAAGAGGATATTAAAAAGAATAAATTCATTACGAGAGTGAAATACATTTGAAGCGCGTCTTCATAATTCTCTAAAATATGCAGGTGGTTCGTGTTTGGAAACAAAGGATGGACTGATATGTAGGCAAACTGTCATTTTTAACAACAAACAAATATCTGCGTCCAATTCGCATTGAGAAGGCGACGATTGTTAGTATAGCAGCCAAAGTTAAAATGTCATCTTGAGAAGCATTAGTCTTGTTCATCAACCCTTTGACTTCGCAATAAACGTGTAAGAACGAAACTGAGACACCATCCTGTAAAACGTAGTTACAACCACCCAAGAAACACATGCAAACTGAGATAACATCTGATACATTTATTGTGGAAACTGAACAGAGGAACCCTTCACGTTCGTAATAATACCTCGTCTTGTAATTGTAACATTTTTGCTTAACCATAAGAGTAGTTAGTTGCTTTATAAAATAAAAACAAAAAATTTCAAAATGCGTATCGTTTATCATGCTTCTCACGAGGTTATGTTGGTGAACAATCATATAAAGCTTTGTAATCAGTTTATATATATATGTATTCACCATAACATCAGAGCTGACAAAAAAAAAAAAAGCTTGAGAGAACAGCGGCCTGCCGATTTTTTCCGAAAACAAAAGAGCGCGGGTGAGAGGAAACTTCTCCCATCTGCCGTGGAGGCGCTGCACATCGGTGAGTGGTCTTGTGAGCTGAAACAAGAGAAGGGGCCCAACTCGCTCTTGCTCCGCGACCCAGATAAAATATCTGCCCGTCATTTGCTTCGCCTATACCGAGGCGCTGCCGCGGTTGGAGACGGCCGCGAAACTCGCTTGCCCCCCACCTTTGCACCGCTTTGCGTGGAGAAAATATCGTAGTGTCACCCTGTGCTTGCGAGTGTGGTTTGTGTTGCCATTTTCTGGGCTGCCAGAAGTGGAAATGCGCCCTCTAGTTCTGAGTGCCAGACGGCGATGAAATGTGCCAGCTCCACTGGTGAAACAGGAAATCCTGCAGTTCCTAAGGCAGCTCTAGGTGTGCTTTGGAAAATTGATGAAGTGCAATGAGGTCCCTTCCGAACTTGAGTTCAGTGGCACCGCGGACTTACATGGCTGGCTACTTGACCTTCGTTTGCGAACAAAACATGACCATATATATTTTTTTTTTAGAAATTGTCGTAATTTCAAAATAATTAGTTGAAACATTCAGCCTAGCAAAGCAATAGAAATGTCTGAGTGAAAGCAGATAAGGCTAAGAAGCTCTACTTTTCAGGTGACGTGTCCTGGATGCAAGCTGCAACTTAAGGGAAATGCATCACGCGACGGAGCATATCAGTTCGGATCGCTTTGACCAAAGAGGACTCAGCTATCCACGACCTGAAGCTGTCTGGCTGTGCAAGCTCGTCTGCACCTTTGACGAGAGGGCTCTACAGTCGGCAGAGATTCGTCGTTGTGGACGGATTTGCAAGGTCCTCTCAGCGCTGTGCTTCCGCACCTTATGAACTGCCCGCCGATGTGGTGTACTAACTGCAGAGACCCGTACCACAGCGAAGAGCTCTGGGAGCTCTTTCTCAAGAAGCTCCTCGGACCACTTTTGGCAAACTGGGCTGGCGACCTAATCAGCTTTCTAGACAATGTATTGAGGCTTCCGCGAACTATATACTTGTGAACTATATATCTTTCTTGATCTGTTTGTGAACAATGAAGTTTATATTGCCGAGGTTATGCACGAGGAATCCGTTTCTTATTGTCCTACGCAGATAAATAAAAAGCACAGCTCGAGCGTGCTCGAGCGTCAGTTAAAACCGAAAATTATACGGCCTAGCTATAGCCAACTATAACTCCTATATTACAGTGGAAATAGAAGCGCGGCAACATTTACGGGAACAAGAAAACGATGATTCGCTCATACTGCCAGCTGAATGCGGCTCTAAGCGCAGCCCGCAGCTGAGTGAGCTTCTCGCATAAAGAATCGTGTGCTTTTATCCTACACAGATTTTTCCCATCATTCATGCAATCTGGCACTCGTTTCAATTGAGACTTGCCACTTCACAAAAAGCAATCTAAATAGCCACACCGGGCCGGGCCGGGCGGACTGCTCGTCTCTCGCCGATAACGAGCGCCACAGCTGGCGCTGCGGGCTAAAGTAGAACTATCGCTCTCACCGGCGGAGTGAAGCGTACGGCAGGCCGAGGCTGCTCTCAAGGGGAGTCCTAATCGAGCGGCCGTGACAGTATATCCGCCGAAAACATTTTGTGGGATTTGTGAGGGGGAAATTGACCACGTACACAGCTTTAATTGGCGCTCAGGGATCGCATGTGCACCAGCTAAAGTATTTTCATTGCATTGATACAAAAACATTTTGTGACGATTACGGAATTATTAAATTTACATTTATAACACTTACATTCGAATTTAATATAGAGTTAAAAGGGACTCACCGGTGTAACAGCGCTAGATGAGGCTAAAAACTGAATGGAGAAACTGTGCACCGTGGCTTTTTATACTTACTGGACTCTGGTGAAAAAAAAAAGAAGAAAAAAAGATGGAATTCACAAGATGAGGCCCTTATCACTGACTCCCCTTCTGTGTCGTCAGATATCTCTTTTGGGGCATAGCCAAAGACTATGAAAATCATAAACATTATAACCTAAATCTAGCTATGAAAGCAGACTCTCTGTGAACATGCAGTGTTAAGTACGCCAGGCGTACACGGCTCACATAGCAGAAACGAACCAAAGTATCAAAGTGGGCGAGAAAGCATAATCACTGTGTGTTCTTCCCGGAGGGCACCCGAAGGATGCGGCTGGGATTCCTCTAAAACACAGGTCTCACTAACCGCCAGCAACCACCATCGATGTATCGCCACGTGACGGGAAACACACTCTCTCAACTTATGGCTCGTCTCCTGCCCATTTTAGCGACTATAATCCTAAGCTAAATTAGCAGGCGGTAAATAGCTACGAGGTACTACTAATATGGCGCCCAATGTATTCCTTTAAACGAATGCTGAAGTCATGTATGCTAGCTAGAGTACTATTTTATTTGTACGCAAACATTTATTTTGGAACACAGGCGCCTTCTAAGCATAGTCCTGATATTTTGTGCGCCTCTTTATAATATATATATATATATATATATATATATATATATTCTCGTAAAAGGCCTGTCTCAGGCCGAAATGTCGACGAACTTTACGAATAATATGTTTTAAAAACTCCAACAACCGTTTCAAGTGCGTTTTCTGCCGTATGTACCTTCCGTCATCCTGCACTACGTTTTCTCTCTCTCTCTCTCTCTCTCTTTATATATATATATATATATATATATATATATGTATACATTGTGACAAAAAGACGGCGACACTGGGAAAGTGGCGTGCCTGACCATCACGTGCCACGCTCCGCGAGCACGGCCCATAAAATCCTTTCTATCTGATTGAGTGGACGCATCATTGTCATTTGCTGCCGGCCGCAGATCTTCGTAACATTTGGTGGAGGTGCGGGGTGCATCATCTTTCGTTCTTCGTAATCATCGCTCCGGACCTTGGTTGCAGCAGTCCTCCGCCGCAGCCGATCGACCTCCAGACCATAGCCCCGCCGCACAGCCCCCGCCCATCGAACTGCCACAAATGCCAAAGTGAGTGAGACAGAGGTTAAGCGAATGCGAGCTCGGAGTTTTTTTTATGAGGAGAGCGAGGAACAAGATGAACTGTGGACGAAATCGAGATACAGACGCAAGTTTATGGTCCCCTGCCCTCTCCCCAGACCCGTAGTGTTGATAGCGGTCAAATGAATTCCCCACCCCGGATCGTGACGTCGAGGGGCTGTGGCTGGCACAGAGATCGGCAATGCTGTGGAGAGAGGCTGCAGGTACAAGAACATTTTTATTCTACGCGGCCGGCAGCAGTCATACGTATAACCATGTGTCTTCGGTCTTGTCTTTTGTATGTGTATGTGTGTGTTTGCAATTTACTTTCATGTTTCCTTCATTCATCGGCCGGGTCGTCCTTTTTAATGGAGGGGGTAATGTGACGAAAAAGACGCGACACTGGGTAAGTGGCGTGCCTGAGCATCACGTGCCACGCTCCGCGCGCACGGCCCGGCTTCCTTGAAATCCTTTTTGTCTCATTGAGTGGACGCGCCATTGTCATTTGCTGCCGGCCGCACATCTTCGCAACAAGATATATATATATATATATATATATATATATATATATATATATATATATATATATATATATATATATAAATAAACCTTTCGGTGGACATCCACCTGGTTAGGAATGACAATGAATGAAAGGAAAACTCTAACCAAACAATTGATACGGGGACCTACGTTTCAAGGCCAGTTCGGCCCCTTGATCACGGGTGACTGTTTGTCCTTGTCGTCGTTATATATATATATATATATATATATATATATATATATATATATATATATATATATATATATATATATATATATATATATATATATATATATATAATATTTATATCGGAATGGGCGGCAGCAGTTTCTTCCTTGCGCTGGGTACACTGCAAATGCATAAATACGGTTGAGGAAGACTACGAGTACCTCATGGCCGACGGCAAGAGCAGTTACAAGTGCCCACCTTGTGCAAAGCGTCCGGACGAGCCGGCAAAAAGGTCAGTGACGATTCAGCGACCATTCTACTTGAGGAGACAGAATTGAGTCCAGACAACATTATTCCTGGAACGGACACTAACCTTCCCGAGCTGGTGGTCTTGCTTTGCAAGAACATCAATGACCTTACAAAGGCTGTCAAAACTTTGACGACCGACAACGAGTCACTGCGCATCCATCTGTCGCGCAACAGTGAATTGCTGCGTAAGTTGTGTTTGCCGGAGGAGCAGCCGGTCGCACCAGCCGTGCCACCGAAACACTAGGCTGCTGTTTTGAAGAAGGCAGTGCCCTTTGTGAGTCATCGTGTCAACTTTGCAGCGAGCGACGACAGAGGCAGGGCAACTGAACGTCCCCCTTCCATGGAAGGCGATGACGTGGCTGTTAACTCGCAACACACCCGAGCTGGTCTTTTTTGATGACGAGGGATTCACCACGCTTACAAGAAAGAAAACGCCTCAACCTACCGAGGGCGTGAGTACTACTTGCAAGCTTGCCTCCGTACCACGACCACAACGGCGTCGTGCGCTCTTTGTCTCCAGACTTGCCCAAAGTACAACGGTTTCGGACATTTCGGAAGTTGTAGCCACTGCTTTGAAAGGAAATACTGTCTTATGTACTAAGCTTGTGTCTAAGCATGAGAGCTACGCTTCTTTCAATGTATCTGTTGATATTGACGATTTTGAAATACTCAACCAAGCAGAAATTTGGCCAACTGGATGCCTTTTTTTACCCTTTTTTTTGGAAAGTTAAGAAATATGCAAGATGATTCTGCGATCGCCGGTGATAACTAACACAATGGAGTGCACGGTTTATTACCAAAACGTACGTGGTATCAGAATGAAGTCTTCTGATCTTGTGTCTGGAATTGTAGGAAGTTCCTTTACCGTGTTATGCCTTACAGAGACGTGGCTGGAAGAAGGTATTTCTAGCACCGATTATCCCCCCCCCCCCCCCCCCATGTTATTCCGTTTTTCGCCGAGATCGAAATTACGGAAGCGCGGGGCAAAAATATGGAGGCAGTGTACTTACCGCCGTGCATACTTCTTTGCGAGCATGGAGAAGGCAAGATCGAGAGTCTTACTCAGAATGCGTTTGGGTAGAGCTTGCATCGAATGATGGCGTCGACTTTTTAATCCGAAACTATTATTTTTGATCCCAATTTAGCTCAGATAATTTTGTGGCAGAGCTGAGAGCTCTAGAGCAAAGTTTAGGTGTGTCAAAGTTTCGCGTTCACATTTATGGAGACTTTAATATTCCGGGGATTAGACTGGGTGACAGACGTCACAACCGACGGTAATGATCGCAAATCGAAGGCGTCAAGCCTAATATATTTTATGCATATAAATGGGTTTAAACAGTGCAGTAAGCTACAGAACTCAGCGGGAAGCATACTTGACCTTGCACTAGTGTCTTCGCCAATTGATGGTATCAGTCCAGTTGACGATCCTATAACACGTGTCGATTATTTCCATGCTTCTTTTGTTGTCTCATTCTTTTTTCCGCCCAGTCAACATGGTTTTTATAGCCAGACTTGCTTGTTATACAGCCAAGGGGATTATCTTAACATGTGCTATTATCTTCAAAGTTACAACTGGAATCCTATCTTGAAAGACACGTCCGCTGACTCAGCAACTGAGGCATTTACAAAACTTGTGTCGAGTGCCATGAATACATTTATGCCCAAGCGCGCTTCACGGTCGTACAGATACCCTCCATGGTTTTCATGGTAGCTGAAATGCTGTTTACGCAGGAAATTGCACTATCACAAGAGTTTTAAAAAAACAGGATTAGAGAAATGGTACTTGAAGTACAGCGAGTGTTGCTCTTTTGCAAAGCGGCTGTTTAAAAGAGATGAGAAAGTTCACGTTTTTCATACTGAGTCTGCTCTTAATTCAAACCCAAAAGACTTTTGCAAATTCACACCCACTCAAAACAAAAACAAAAAAAAAACAATCGTAGTAGTAGTGTTCTCCTCTTACGGGGTAGTTCCGGCTATACATCGAACCCAAATGAAGTGGCAGACATATTTGCTCAGCATTTCATATCATGCTTCTCTTCTGGAACTAACACGAATTCTGCTGTGAAATGCCGAAATACCTCTGATTTTTTTTTCCGTTTTCGCTTCCGCTTGCTTTAGCGATCGTACGAACTGTGTTCGTGTATCGGGATTTGTGTCCAAAACCTTTATCTCGCCGTCAGAGGTGCCTCAGGGGAGCAACTTGGGTCCACTTTTGTTTTTAATCTTTGTGAATGACATTGTATCTTCGGTAAAAAATTCTAAAGTACTTTTATTCGTCGACGATATAAAGTTGTTTCGTCATGTTAGTTTGCATTTTGAATGCACACCTCTTCAAAGCCATGTCGATAACATAGCTAGGTGGTGCTTTAATAATGATATCCTGCTTAATGAACATAAAACACAGGCTATAGGTCTCTGTAGAAATCGAAAGCCCCTCGCGTTCAGTTCTATCTTAGATGGCGTCGTCATCAAACGAGTGGGTGTAGATGGATGTAGATCGTGATCTTGGAGTTTTTATAGATAAGGCGTTGAATTTTAATCACCACGTGTTGGTCACATGCAACGCATCACTTAAAACGTTGGGAGCGATTTCACGTTTCACAAGACAATTTTCTTCCTATGCATGCATCGTTCGTTTATTCCGTTTTCCAATTCACTCAAAACTCGAGTTAGCATCTATAGTGTGGAATCGTATAAATGATACAGCATCTTGCTCTATCGAGCGTGTGCATAAGCGCTTTATTCGTATCATTTTAGATCGTTTTTTTGGACGTAAGTTTTATTATAATCACGATCGGCTGCTCAAGAGACTTGGTTTATGTACTCTGTTTGCCAGATGGCGTTGTCGGGATATGTTGTTTTTACACAATCTTGTCATCGGGCTTGTCGATTGTCCTGTCTCTTTAAGCGCTGTATGTTTTCATGCCCCACCACGTTCGCGCCGTAACCGCAACTTTTTCTATTCATCCACGTTTTTTCACATGTCTCCCCTAATACGAATGCAGCATGATTTTAATAAGTTGAATTGTTCGCTCCCAGAAATATGCAGTGACAAGTCACCTTTTTGGCGTAATCTAGAGAGTATATTGTTTGCATGATCCCAGTGTTTGCTCTTTTGGAGTTGCTGTATTTGTATTTTCAGTGCCTCTTCTTCTTTTACCTTATCTTGCTTGTCAGATATCGCTATTTATTCTATGTTTGTTTTCTGAGTGCTTTTTTGGGATAGCTATGTTTTCTCAGTGCTTATACTTTTTATATTATCGGCCTTTGCTGTGTACCACACAAAAGGATTTTCGCTGTTCGTGGACACATAAAATAAAGATTATTATTATTATTATTATTATTAATATTATTAATATTATTATTATTATTATTATTATAACATAATTTTTTTTAATATTGGAAAAAAAAGAAGAAATTTTTGCAGTTATTTTAGTTGCTTGAATTCCAGGGATGTTTCTGTATTTGCTGCAAGTCCAACCCCTGCAGAACGGTTGCCAGTTTTCGTACGACTCTGATTAATTCATGTGTTCTGATGATAAAAATTCTTTTTTTATGATTCAGAAGTTCATTAAAAAGTTTAGGTGACTAAATAATAAAATACTTTTGATCAAATTAGTTTTTATTCAACGGGACGGCTACAGCTATTTCTGTTCTTTCCTTTCGCCGCCATTGCACGAGCCCACGAAGGTGTCTTTTGAAACTTATATCTGTCATACATAAATTGGCTTGTTTTGTATGTGTGTGTGTGTGTGCTGGTTCATAAAACAACTTTCACTTGTATAGAAAAGTTTTAAATAAAATATTGTAAAATCTCTGTGGACACTGATATTACGGAGAAAAAAAAACAACCTTTAAACGCTCTTCAAACACACCCCAGTCCGCACACAGTATTGCGCTGAAATTGACCTCAGATATGGAAGATGGCGCCGATACCTATTCGATCCATCCGACATCATCTTTAAATTAACAATTTTGCAAATAATGCAAAAAAAAAGAAGAAAGCTCTTGCACTTAAAGAGAGGCGTTCTCTCATTTGATAACTTCCCTTATAAACTGTTAACAAGTCAAATATATACAGGTTACTATTTTGCTTTAGATGACTTAGCCTTGTCAGTTGTGACAAATATTATTGTACATTTGTCGCCGTAACAACGAAATGTTACGACAATTTTTTTTTTTAAACGAATGAAAATAAAGTATTTCGCAAGTCATCGGCATCATATAAGTGTTCCTACATTTTTGTCTACCGCGTTCCCAAACACGGTTCTTCAATTTCCTCCTGATGACGTCCGTCATCAGGAGGAAATCAAACTTTTGTGACGTCATGTCTTGCCGCTTCAGAACCACTTTCGATGCGTTAAACGTATACGATGCTAAACACAGAAGACGACGACGCGTTCCAGGTGCCGTAATTTTTAAGATTTTATTACGCTATTACGTTCTGTGTCTCTTCGTAACTGTCATGCCAGTGCTGGCTTGTCGGCAATTTTAAACACTTTACTCTTTTTTTAATTACCATTCTGTTTACATTTAAACCTAGAGCATTGTTGCTGTTTTCTTTTACTTTTCTGCTCGCTCAAGGCTGAACTCCATGGAGCGAATATGCGGTGAATAACCGACAAAATTCGCCCGGCAGCGTTCGCTTAACGCTTCCCATACGGGAAGCGTTAAACGCGCGGCGAAGGCCACGGGCCCATTGGGACGTAGTACGTGGTTTGGCTTACGCTTCGCTCCAAAGTTCTCCGCCGCATATGGACAATCTCTTTCCCAAAAAACGCTCGAAGGTTTAATAAGACTTTTCACGAATATAACGTGTTCAAACGGACCTCCATAACTGGCTGGTTTCAGTGGATGTTTCCTTACCCCTTTGGCAACAGTGACAGTCGCGCTGTTCGCGTCGGTGGCGTTCGCTGCTTGTTCGTCTCATAGAGTTCAGCAGTAAACGAAAACGCGGCGCCGCGTCCTTGGCAATTTTTGCCGCGTGAATTTCGCCATGAATGTTCGCTCCATAGTTTTTAGCCTTTAGTTTTCGAATTTTAATTATCTTGAGCTAGAAACGGTACATTCCAAATAGTGTCAGAAAATCCAATGTATGCCCGGAGGTATGTTTTGTCGACGCATATGTCGTCTATCATCTGAAGCCAATAACGTTTCAGCGGGGGACTTCGCAGGCTTACGCCTGTTCGGTTATCACACGCACGAAATTAGAACATCTACAATCGCGTTCAGACGCGGATCCCATTTCTTAGAGTTAGCCTGGCAGGCAATCTCTGCCGCTCTAATTTTGTCAAATGGGATCATTTTCTTTTTTTTTGTGTGTGTGTGTGTGTGTGAAGCAGCCTTAGAAAGATGAGAAGAAACGAGGTCATTATTTTTTGTCGCTTTATAGAGCTTGCACCAGATAACCAGCTAAAACACACGTGCTGCATGTTTCGCCGAGACAACGAAGGTCCTATCAAGCACATCCTGACGACTATTAATGCAAATGAAATATAGACACTTGATGGCATTAAATTACACGGCAGACAGTTTGATTGCACATATTTGGCTTTGGAATATCCGGCAATTTGAGAGCTTATTATACTCAGATCCACACTTTGGAGTAAAAAAAATACTGAAATTGTGTTTTACATTGAACAACCTCAACACTTGTAAGCATTATTTAGTTATTGTTTGGCAGTCAGTGCTCTAAAACCTATGGGTGCAAATTAAGTCTAACATTAAGCAATGTTAAAAGTGGTTAGAAATTAAACCAAGGCTTCAGGTATCCTTAGTCTTTCTTATCGCATAATGATTCAGTGATTTCCTGCGCTCCTCAAACGCTGTATTTTTATTTTCTGCGGAAATATAAACTCCAGTCGTTCTCGCGCAGCTTAAGAGAACTCTTTTTTAAGCTAAAAAACCGAATAGGAGATCATTTGGTCCGCTGAGAGTGCAAACTTGCCATTGGTACTTGCCACCAATCTGCCTTAATTAAAAAGTTGATTTGTAAATTTTAGTTCAGTTTAGGCTGAATATACTTTTGCAATACCCGACGTCGTCTGTGGCTGGCAGTTTATTCTCAGAAGAGTTTAATTTTGTCTTAATCACACCATTTAAAAAAAATATTGCAAATCTTTATTTCAACATTCGGAATATTTATCTCCTTTATGTTCGAAGATAGGTAATTTTATTTTTACTTTTTGCTGACCGGGCCTTACAGGAATATCTACAACAAATACGTTGATATTAGAAGCTCGAATAAATAAATAAAAATCCATACGAACATTCAAGACGAAAGGCGTGGTTGCCTTTTGCTAAAAAGCAAGAGACGCGCCTTTACGATTCCAGAGGCGAGTTTCCACCCGCTTTGCAGTCGTACTCAAGGAGCAAACATCCCGAAATCTGTTGAGACGGGATCGTGTTTCCTTGCGCTTACTCCGCCCAAATCTCGACTGCTCTAAATCTGCGAACTGCAATCTCGTTTTTTTAAACAAGCCAGCATTTTGACTGGATCTAGCGAGATCACCCGATATCACTGGCTTAGAGTTCATTTACAGAATTATACTTTACTGTTACGTAACTTCATCACGGATATCATTAGATCTGTGGAAGAAGGTCGCCTATTTACTTGCGAAACGCTTCTCGCTTCTGTTTGGATAAAGCAAGTGCCATAAGAGAAAACGATTTGTGTGGCGTGAAGAAAACATAGTTAAAATATTATTTAAAATTATAATGTTAGCCTTCCTCTTCAAAGCTAATATTTCGATCAATTGAAATCGAGTCTCGAAGCGTGCTTTTGTTGCAATAGTTCCTCAGCTACTTGTTGCCCCATGTATTTCTATAAGTGTATTTACAACTTAAGGAACATGAACCTAATATGAAACCATAAAATATGAAACCTAGTATAAAACCAAACTGAATGAACCCGTGATAAATTTTTAGCGCTTACCTGGAATTTGGGCGCAGAGTATAACAAACATCCAGAATGTGCAGGCTTGTGCTTTTAGTCGCTTGCTTGGGTGCATCTTCAACCGATTTATTTATGAGCCACCAGAAAGCTTTAATTAGCGTGGCATGTATGTCATACACTTATACACTGATAGTAATTGAAATGGATAGACTGAATTTTTGAAAGTCTTTATGCGAATGTTATGTTCTTAAATGAGAGTAGCAATTAAAAATAAATTCGCACACTTTTGTTGAATTTTCGGCCTTCGAACCTCAAGCCTTTTTTTTTATTTTTCACATAAACTTTTTCTCAGTTCAATACAAAATAATTAAAGCGCTAAAATACGTATTTTCAGTAGTGGCATTTCAAATACTGCCACTCTCTGACTGCTTCATCTCTGAATCAAAGTGAATGTGTTTCAGTGGTTAGTCACCAATCGTCAGCGCTACCGTGCAATAAATTGCATTTCGCTTTTACGTGCAAATATTTCGGTAAATTTTCACGAACGAGGAAAATTAAGCGTGAAACAGTATTATTTTAAGTGAAATAAAAATATAATCGCGCAATGCTCTTTTCAAACTTTTACATTTAGGAAAGCTAAAGGGGGAGTAAGCAAGTACTATGCGACAAAATGTAGATTTCTTTATTTTGTTTGGTCATACCAGATCTCATTCCTGAAACTACACGCGTCGAAAAAGAACTGCGGTGAATCATGCGGCCTCGTGTGTCCGGTTGTATTTTAGGAACTTCTCCGAAGCACACATCTAATCGGTATTCCAAAACCCACCCTACGCTCTAAGAAATGCCTGCGCGTCTACTTGCCCGCAAAACACTCAAAGAGCCAATCTCAGCAATCTACGAAATCAGCTCAGCGAATGATGAGGCTGAACATCTGTTTATACCTTAAAATTAAGCCTGCGCTGCGGCATTTCGCAATGCAAGCATGACGCTTTGCATTGCGTAATGTCACAGCGCAGACTTTATTATTAGGTCTAAACGAATGCTCCGCCTCATCATTCGCTGAACTGATTTCCTAGATCGAAATGATTGGCTCTTTGAGTGTTTTGCGGGTAATTAGACGCGCAGGCATTTCTTAGAGTGTACAATAAACATTAAGCTTGTGCAAGTTTCAAAACAAGACGCTCGTTTTGAGACGGGAAGTAAAGAGAGGCATATCATTAACAATGTTTTTATGCAGCTTGATCGGGTTTTAACATTTTCAGAGCCAAGGTAAACACCGTCTCCTAAAAAGACACACAAACGCGCACGCGAGGAGTTAACAATACACTAAAAAAAAAAGCCCGAGCGGCTACTTTCCCGCACAACACTCGGAGAGCCAATCGCCGCAACTTACGGAGACAGCTCAGCGAATGACGATGCCGTAACTTATGTTTAGACCAAAAAACGCAGACTGAGCTGTGACATTAAGCAATGCAAAATGTCACGCTCGCATTGCTTAATGTCATAACTCAGACTGCGTTTCTTGGTCTAAGCATATGTTTAGACCAAACATACGGTAATTCATTACATTTTAGGCTTGGTAATTTGTAATTGTAATACATTACATTTTTCAACTAACAAGCACAAGTCTGGTCCTAGGAATTACCTGCCTCCCGGGCGCCCCCGGTTTGTCTGTTCGTAACCTCCATAGTCCAGCCTGATCAAGGCAGAATCTCTGACTGCATTTTTCCTTGGAGACCTCGCAGGCGGCAATTGCAGCGTGGAGGGTGGGGCCCTTTCCGCCGCTTTTTCTTGATTCTGCACCCCTCGGTTGACGGCAGGAACAAGCCCTCCTCCCCCATGACTGCCCGCTCAGCGCGTCCGCATTCTGGTTCGTTTTTCCCGGGTGGTGGATGATCTCGAAGTCGTTCTCCTGTAGAAGCAGATTCCAACGTGCTAGTCGTGAGCCTTGGTCCTTTGCGTTCATGAGCCACTTTAATGGCTGGCAGTCGGTTAAAATGCGGAAATAGTGTCCGTACAAGTAACATGTGAAGTGGCGCACGGCCCACGCCACAGCGATCGGCAGTCCTGCTCCGTAGCCCCGTAGGCCAGCTCAGCTCCGTTTAGCTGACAACTCGCGCACGCCACGGGGTGTTCCGCGCCGTCGAAGTTTTGGGACAGCACTGCCCCTAACGGCAAACTTGGAAGCGTTCGTGGCTCAAGTGAATGGCCGTGAAAGGTCCGGGAATCAGAGGATCGGCACCTCCATCAGTGTCCGTTTCATGACCTCGAAGGCGACCTGTGCGTCCGTCTTCCACGTGAACTGCTTCTTGCGAGGCAGCTGTGTCAAAGGCCGCGCCGCCTCGGCGAACGGTGGAACTACGTGCCGGCGGTAACAAATGAGGAGTGCCATAAACTGTCGCACTTCCGTCTTGATTTTGGGGAGAGGAAAATCACGAAAGCTTTCGATTTTCGCGTGATCTGGTCGTACGCCCTCGGCTGACACGATGTGACCCAGATATTTGACGTTGAGTTTCAGAAACTGGCATTTTGACGGCTTTAGCTTGAGGCCCGCGGCCCTCACCCAGTGGAATACGCTCTTCAAGTCCTCCAAACGTGCACCGAGGCTATCGCTGTAGACAATAATGTCGTCCAGGTAGATATAACATATTTTCCCCAGCAGGCCCGCGAGCAGGACGTCGGCTGTGCGTTGCCACACAGCCGCGTCGTTGCTCAGCCCCATAGGCATCCTCGTCCAATGTTAATGCCGAGACGGCTTATAGAAGGCCGTTTTTCCCTGTCCCGAGGATCCATTTCGATTTGCCAATAGCCCGACGCCATGCCGACAGCTGTGAAGTATTTCGCCGAGCATAGCTGGGACAGTGTCTCGTGTATGTTAGGCAAGGGGTGAAGGTCCACGCGCGTAACCTTATTGAGGTCGCGGTAGTCTACCCGAAAACGATAGGAACCATCAGGCTCTTCCACGATCAAGGCGGGCGCCCCCCAGGAAGAGGCAGAATTTTCGATAATACCCTTATCGAGCGTCTCGCCCACCCGCCTCTCCTCTCTTTTGGTGTACGGGATTCGGTAGGCTCTCCTGTAGATTGGTGCCGCCCCCGCCGTCAAGATATAATGTCTCACGGCCTCGGAACGACCGATGTCCGCTCGAGAGGTTGAAAACGCATTCCGGTGCTCGTCGATGAGCTCGAGGAGTCGGTTTCTTTTTTTGATCGTAGTATGAGAAAAATCAAATTGGCTCAGGAGGTTCATTTTATTCGCCCAATTGCACTCTCCCGCTTCAAAAACTGTGGAAGTGACCTCCTTCGCGTCCACGAGAGTTCCCACGACCTTGTGCCGAGCGAGGTGCATTTCCTGGCCCATGACGTTCCCAAGCCGCACTGGGACCATCTCGTCATTCCTCGACCTGACCAGCGCGTGAGCTCCCGAGACGCCATACACCCCGAAGTCGTGTATTTCCAGTACCCCGAGTCTCCCTTAACTTTCTTTCAAACTTAACTTTCCCTCAAAAAGACATTCGCTCAGGGGCGGTAGCACACACTGTCTCGTGAGGGTCATCGCCACATGGGCGTCTCCCCCCCCCCCCCCCTCGTGTGGTTTGGCTGAACGCCGCTGTCTGTCCGCGGGGACCAATTGCTGATGTCCACCCTTGCTTTGCCGAGGCGCAAAACCCCCGCACTCAGGAGAAAATCGATGTCCTCACCGCGGAGGACGTCTTGACCAAACATTTCCGCAACGGGTAGTATAAGCCCCTCCGTACAAACAAAGCACGCAGGTCTAATCACGAGCCCACCCAGAGTGAACGGAACGTCAAACCATCCAATTCTGTCAAGCTAGTCTCCCGTGATTCCCACGAGCTTGTCCCCTCTGTTTTGCCTAGGGAGAACATTTTACCAGTCGTTCACGAAGGCATCCAGTGTGCTTTTCTTTACTAGGCTCACCTTCAATCCAGTGTCGAGGAGGCAGCGAACCTTGGTCCTCGCAAATTCGCATTCAACAATTGGGCTCGTTTCCCCGCAAACGTTGACTACGAGTTCCTCTGGCGCCCCTTCAGAGAGGGCTGCTCTAATTTCCCGACTGCTGCGGTCCTGGGCCCGGAGGCCTCTTTCCCTGGTCCTTCTCTTCGGAGTTACGCCAATCGACTCTTTCGTCGTACTCGCGGGGTTGCCATGATCGGGCGAAGTGGCCAGGTCTACCGCAAACAAAACAGTTCCCTTTGCCTCTTCAGGACGCAGTTGGCGGAATGTTCACTCGAGTTGCCCCAACGGCGACGCTAAGCGATAAGCTGCGTTCCATAAGTCTCTCAAGGCAGTCTAAACACTCGCGCAGTTCATCTCCAACCCGGTCAGACTCCCAAACTCGTCCTACAACAGGCTCTGCGCCCTCGTTCAGGACACGTTCGTGCCGCTCTTCTGTTGCCGCGACTTTTACTGCCTCGTAAAACGTCGCCGGATCTCGTGACAGAGCAAACCTCCTAACTGGGTCTCTGAGTCCCTCGACAAACTGGGAAAGCACCTGTTCTTGAAGCAGCTGTTTCCTCATTGCCAGTTTTTCAGCGGCACCTTATAACAGGTGTGTCCCCAGGGTAGCATTTCTTAACACGCGCAGCCCCCCAGCAAAGGCCCGCACATCCTGCCCACCATTGTTTTGCTGTTAAGAATATTTAAAGTTTCACATTCTTGGGCAATACAGATGAGGTTGTTTTTGGTCCCGGACTTCGATGGAGTACTTTTAACTGCCGTCGGGAACAGGAAGGGGAGATCGTGGAAGATGTGGTCCGGGTGCTGGTTGCAGTTGAAGAAGACTTCTTGCTTCTTGTTGTGGCCGACGGCGGAGTGTCAATAGACTTGGCAGGCGAAGTTGTAATAAATGAAAGTGATAAAAATAAACTTTACTTCAAGAAAAAAAAAAGTCACACAAAAGAAAATGACACACTAACTGCCGCGCACGGCTTACGTACTTAGGCAGTTACAAAAACGGACGCCTCGGCGTCAAGTGTCCTCCCGCGCACGGTGAGGACGGCGGCTAAGCCGCAGGGCAGCGCTGTCGCACAGGACAGAAGTAACGCGGCGAACCGCGGGAGAGAACTACTGGGCCACGCAGATCGGACCCTGCGATTGAGTCTAAACCCCCGACATATTTATGTTCTAGGGAAGATATACTCAATCTCGGTTTCGGCGAGAATCGTCGAAACGTGCCTAAAAAGCAAACGTTTCATCACCACAGAACACGGGCATGCAGGAGCCTCAAAGTAAACGAAAGGCGCGCCAAACACATACGGGCGTCCGGGGAAGCCGTTTTGTGGAGAATTCCACGATGCTGGGTTCACGCCGGCGCGTACGCACCAGTTGCGACCGGTGCTCCTCCAGCCAACGTCACGAACCACTCGAACCTGACCCGAGGTTTTCGGCGAAGTTGTTCCAGCTCGAGACGCGGCCTAGTTTATGAAATGGCGTGCCAGCCGTTAGATTGTCCGCATAGATTTGTGTGTCTGGATGCCCCTGCCCCGGGTGAGAGAGAAGACCCGCGGGAAATGACTTGCCGTGGGAAAGACGCTACCCCGCCAGTGGTGGAAAAACTATAGGTTTAGCACGTATCGGGATGTTAAACGAGTTCTTAAACACCGTCTCGGCGGCGCGCAAAAATGCGACCACCTCTACATATCCCCTCTAAGACTGCGCCAGGACTTCTTGGACTGGTCAGCAGTTAAAGAACAGAGTGGTCTCATAAACAATCTTGAGTTAAACTTAAAAAAAGGAACTTTCGTGAAACGCTACTAATTGTTAGACGAAAACGCTTAAAATGGTACCAAAAATGCAAGACAAGTGTAAGTACGGCTCACCGCGCACACTATCAATTTTTTAAAAAAAAAGAAAGAGAAGAAGGCTGCACACGGTAGATGCATGCATACCTTTGTGGGAGCCGAGGGCGAAAGACGAGGCAGAGGGCACGTGACGGGCGGTCGGCGGCGAAGTCACGAGCTGGCGCGAGACAGTCGGTGCTGAGCGAGGCTGGAGCTGGAAAAGAACGTCGGGTCCGGGCTGCCTTGCCTGGCCCATGGCGAACCCCGGAGCGGTCCATCAGCGAGGTCTGGAGCAAGACCGGTGGAAACGGCGAGCCCTGGCCATCTGGTCTAGGCTATGACGATCCCGGGGTGGTTCCGCAGCGAGACTCGGGCAGTGATGGCCCGGGACAGCCAGCCTACGCAGCGCGGGCGTGGGAAAGGCGATCCGCAGGTCTGGACACGGACTCCGACTGTGAGCTCCGAACGACGGGCGACAACAAGGGTCGGCGGGCCCGGACTGCCGGCTCCCGACGACGGTCAACCGAGAGGTACAGTAAGCCCATTCACTGTCTTCTCGTTGTTATGTCACTCCCTGGGTGACGGGCGGAGCGCATACCGATCGGGCGGAGATTATTGGTAGTGGGACCTCCATAAAGAACCCCACATTAAAATGGCGCATCCAACGTGGGGCCGTTCGGTATGCCTCTGCTTCTAGTCGTCCCCAGGGAGTCCCACGGATTCGTTGAGCGGGTTGTTCACTAACGCTAACGACACCCGTTGAGATAAAGTATGTTGGGATTTGGGCGACTTGTCTCACAGCAGAGCTCAGCAGGTGTCTCCTCGAATCGAGTACCTAAAGGGCTCGAAGGACGAGGTTGCGGACGCGCTTTCACGGGTACCCCAGAATAGTGGTTGCCAGGAAGTGATGCAACCGGGGGAAGCCGAAAAGCGCGGTTAAGATGTAAGAAAGTAATCTTCGGAGGCAGAGGAGAGGCACGGCATGTTCGCTGGAAGGCAGGATAACGACTGGCAGGAGGGGAAACAGTCAGGAATCATTGCAGATTTAGGATTTAGGCTTGGGGTGATGCGGTAGGCAGGTAAGCGCTTGTCGAGGCCCGGGGTGCAGATGGGTTTTGTCAGTGGGTGTCGGAAAGACTGCGGGAATGGCAGTCGACACCGGGAACACTGGCGGGCGAGATTTTCAGCGGGTGTCGGATAAACTGGCGGAAATTGCGGTTGACACCGGGAACGCAGGCAGGCGAGTTAATGAGCGCTATTTTTTGTAACTGCTGGGCCAAGATGGCTAGTTGCTTCGCGTCACTCCAACAATCAACGAAGGGCAGAGGGACGACTCTCCCTTGAGGGGGGTCGTTCCAGGAAAGCTACGAAATGATTTATAGGATTCTTTCTCGACTTCACTCTGGCCGGTCGTGGCAGTGACAGCAAGACTTTTAATCAGTTATGTCGCGTCACGACCTGGCCGGGGATGAGGCGGTAAACATTTAGGTGGCTTGTAGCTGTCCAGCTTACCTTGAGGCCTGAACGGTTAAAGCGGGCTTGCTCACTGAGCTGCCGCCCCCTCCGAGGACAAAGCAGTCCCTAGAGCTCGTATACACGTGGACGGAACGGGACGCTGACGCTTACACCGAGTAGCACATGGTATATGTAGCCGTCGTGGAACGCGGGTATGGTATATGGCAATCCCGCCACAGGCTTTGGATCCCTTCGCTTGCGCAAAAGATGGACTAGGTTTACACCATCGTTACCTGTTCTGAAGGAAACTCACGCTTTGAGCAACGCAGCTAGTGGTTTTTGTCGCATCGCTTGCTCTGAGGTGAGAAGGGCAGCCGAGGTATAAAGACAAGATCGTCGTGTCTCACTTCTAGGCTTACTCGGCGAGATACAAACGAGGAGGCTTGCCCGGTTCACATTGCTGACTTAAAAGGATACTACCGTCGTCGCGATGGGGAAGACGTATAACATGAGGTTGCGGTAGGACACAAGAAATCCCCTGTTCTTGGCGACCCAGGAGCGAGCTCCGGAATGCGGACTGGCTGAGTTAGCCGCATGGTACTCGAACCCGTCGGCAAGCAATTTGGCGGTGGAGGCTATGGCCACTGCCACAGTCTGCGGCAGAGTAGTTGTTCGTTGTGTGTTGTTTTAACACTTTGTTCTGTGCAGAATAGCTTCTTGGAAAGACGGCCATAGACGGCGTAACCCAGGAAGCCCACAGGGAGGGAAGACGGGCCCATTCGTTTTTCCAAGTGCTCAGGGTGGCTGACAGTTGTTCGGCCTGACGAACGGTTCAGGCGGGAAGTTCTAAGCCCGCTGCGACCTCTAAGCGGAACGGGGCAGGTCCGTCCGCGTCGGGCGAACCAGCTTAGAGCAAGCCCCCTGCTGCATCGCGGTGAGTGGGACAGCGAGCGACAGACAGGTCGGCATTGTCTGCCGGCTTCACCAGCCACCACCACCTACGCCGCTTTCGGACGCTGCAACGTGGCCACTCCGGCAACAGCAACAGCGGCCGCCCATGAAGCCCAGTGGCTCCCTGAGGCCCATAAAGTTCCCCGAAGTTCGGGCCTTGAGGGGGGGAGAGTGTGGGAGCCGAGGGCGAAAGACGAGGCAGAGGGCACGTGACGGGCGGTCGGCGGCGAAGTCACGAGCTGGCGCGAGACAGTCGGTGCTGAGCGAGGCTGGAGCTGGAAAAGAACGTGGGGGCCGGGCTGCCTTGTCTGTTCCATGGCGAACCCCGGAGCGGTCCACCAGCGAGGTCTGGAGCAAGTCCGGTGGAAACGGCGAGCCCTGGCCATCTGGTCTTGGCTATGACGATCCCGGGGTGGTTCCGCAGCGAGACTCGGGCAGTGAAGGCCCGGGACAGCCTGCCTACGCAGCGCGGGCGTGGGAAAGGCGAGAGGTACAGTAAGCCCATTCGCTTTCTTCTCGTTGTTATGTCACTCCCTGGGTGACGGGCGGAGCGCATACCAATCGGGCGGCGATTATTGGTAGTGGGACCTCCATAAAGAACCCCACAACTTGTAAAAATAAAAATGCACGCAAAAGTATGCGGCAATAAAAACACACTGACAACTATGGTGAAAACAATACAAATAAAACAATTGCGACAATTTCCCCGCAGTCTCTCGCAACTCCAAAAATGATTAAACTAAAGGGAGAGAGGGGGGGGGGGGGGTTGGAGAGTTTTATCTGGGGAGCGTCACCAGTTTTGAACACACACGCACAGCCCGACAGTTCGACCGGGACAAGGGCACAAGAGGAGGCCCCGTCCGTCTGTCACCGCTGGGGGATACCCCATGTCTAAGATGGAAAATATTCACCTGGGTTCCCAGTGCGGTCTACGCTATCGAAGCCTAACATTCCAGCGGCTGATGGCATCAGCATGGCGGCCCCAACGTGTCCGATAGCCAGCATGAAGAACGCGAACTCCGCGGGAGTAGCGATCCTGTGGTAACCCGTGCCGATGCCGACGCGAGGCACCACCGCGAGGTATGTCTCAACCTGCGCCACCACGAGCACGACGCATTTGCGAATGGTAGCTGACCGGGGAAGATTTGCCCACTGTGGCTTCTCAGGCTCCAGTGCAGTTGGTTCTTCCGGCGGAAGCTGCAACGGGTAGCCGTGCGTGCGTACCAGCGTATCATCTGCGGGGCACAGGGCACCGACACTGACGCCTCCGACGAAACCCCCGCGGACCCGCTCATGCTAGGCTTGGGAGGGACGGTGACCACTTTGGCCGCCTTGGCCTCAGGCTCAACCGTCGCCTCCACGAGCGTCACTGCCGATGGAGACAGTTTTTCCTCCGGCGCGCTCCCCACCTTAGGGCTGAGCCTCTCTTTTTCCCACTCACGCAGAGCCATATACGATGCTCCCGCGTTCAGACGCGGCGGCGGAACCCCCAGCAACTCAGCTGCGTCAAGTTCAGCGTGCGCGTGCCTGATTTGCCACCGATAGAGTTCTATCCGCGTCTGCAGCGTCTTTTCTCTCGCGATCAGAAGGTCCATGCGAGCATTGCCCACATGGAAATGACCACCGGTGGCCATACTGTGCCACGGCGAGATCTTCCTCTCGGCGCGACAATCAGTGCTGCACTGGCCTAGCGGTGTCCCCCAACAGTGGCAGAAAAAAAAGACCACCTACCTGGTGCATCTTGCCCAGCCTCCATCGTCGAACCGCGTCGACAGCTCCGCCTTGGCTTACTCCTCAGCAACAGGACTCGTCGTCGTCTTGATGGCACCTGGCGATGCCTAAGTTGCCGACGACGTCCACGTTTCTGTCGACTGCGCCAGTACAGATCAAATTGTTTTTGATCCCGGACCTCAGTGGAGCACCTCAAAATATCGTCGGGAACTGGGAGATGAGATCGTGGAAGATGTGGTCCGGATGCTGGTTGGAGTTGAAGAAGACTTCTTGCTTCTTTTTGTTGCGGTAAACGGCGGAGAGTGAATAGACTTGGGAGGCGAAGTTGTATTAAATTCGACTGATAAAAATAAACTTTAGTTCAACAAGAAAAAAGTTACACAAAAGAAAATGAACCACTGCAACTAACTGCCGCGCACGGCTTACATAGTTAAGCATTTACAAAAGGGGACGCCTCTCCCGCGCACGGTGAGGACGGCGGCAGAGCCGCAGAGCAGGGCTGTCGACCAAGACAGAAGTAACGCGGAGATCCGCGGGAGAGAACTACTGGGTCACTCGGGCCCGTTCAAACTCGATGATTTTCGTCGGGTCGGGGGTTATGACGGTGTGCCGAATCCTGTTCATCCAATCGGGTTCTAGTTAGAATCCCATTGCGTACAGGCACCGACGCACTGAGAACCAATCGAACGAGATGTCATTGCTAATGCCGAGGGGGGGGGGGGGGGGGGTGGCATTAAGATCGGGCCCTGCATTTGAGTCTAAACCCCCGATATGTTTATGTTTCAGGGAAGTACTCATTCTCGGTTTCGGCGAGAATCGTCGAAACGCGCCTCACCAGCAAACGTTCCATCACGACAGATCACGGGCAGGAGCCTCAAAGTAAACGAAAGGCGCGCCAGACACATATGGGCGTCCGGGGAAGCCGTTTCGCGGAGAATTCCACGATAGTGGGTCCATGCCGGCGCGTACGCACCATTTGCGCCCGGTGCTCCTATAGCCAACGTCACGAACCACTGGAACCTGACCCGAGGTTTTCGATGAAGTCGTTCGAGCTCGAGACGCGGCCCAGTTTACGAAATGGCGCGCCAGCCGTTGATAACAGCACTCCGGTGCCCCGAGTGCCTGCGTAGATTTGTCTGCCTGGAGTCCCCCTGTCTCGGGTCGGGTGAGAGGGCAGACGCCTCGGGTGAGAGGGGAGACCCCCCGGCAATGACCCGCCGTGGGAGAGGCGCAACCCCGCCCGTAGTAGAAAAACTCTAGGTTTAGCACGCTATATAAATTCTTAAAAGAAAAAATGCCGCCTCAACGGCGCGCGAAAATGCGGCCACCTCTACAGGGGCTCAGTGTGAAAACGTCCAAGAGCTAAGGCTTTAAACGCTGTAAAAGTCGTAACGGCAGCGACACTCTCGTCTTGCCATGCGAAGGGGTACGCGGCCCCCACCATCTTAAGGGAGCAATTCCAATGACCTGGCTCTCTTGCCATTCGCTCATGCTACCTACTTCTTCCAAAATGTGGAAGATATATCTAATGCACACTTAGGTTCCATCGCTGGTGAACGAAGAAACCATACCCCCCAGTGCCAACATGCCTGCGCCCAGCGTGTTTGGTTGAGGTACCAGCGTCGGAGTCATCGTCTTGCCTTTCCTCTCGGTTGAGGGCAGAAAAGTCTCACCACCTCCTCAGCGATTTAAATTAGTGAATACCACCGCTTCCACCACTTGTGACAACCCCTGTAGGGGAAGCACAGACGCGCTGTGGTGGGCAGACGTTGACGTGAGGAGGGACGAGGCGAAAACGATATCTCCGTCTACTGTTTAATAATAATAGGAGTCGGTGCTGGTGCCACCCGCAGCTCACCAAGCGTCGTGGCGTTCTGAAGAGATGGTGTTCCGGGCTGTCCGTCACTGTGGTGATGCCTGGGCGAGTTGCCTCCGGCGCTCACAGGGTTCAGAGGCTTGGAGTGCTGACGCTAGTGGGTGGCCTTGCGATAGAGGCGATCCGGGCTTCTCAGAGCCCGGAGGGTACGGAGGCTTGGGGCTTTGTTCGTTGACGCCAGCGGGTGGCCTTGCCGTTGTGTTTCTTTTGTCGGGCTAACAGGGTTCTGGAGCTTGGAGTGCTGATGCTAGCGGGTTGCCTTAAGGTTGAGGCGATCCGGGCTTCTCAGTGTTCGGGGGCTTGGGGCGCTGACGTCAGCGGGTGGCGTTTCCGTTGTGTTTTTCTGGTGCGTTCTTTTCCCGCGATCTTTCCAGCGCGCTAACTGGTACTTTCTTCGGTGCATCTTCCCGCTCGGAGTCGCTTCCCCCGACTTGTCTCAACTCGTCCCCATGTCCAGCTTCTCCGCTCCCCCTCTCCTCCTTTCTTATCTCCCCTTCCTCGATCCTCCAACCAGTTCCCCGCCCCCCCCCCCCCCCCCGGGCCGTCACCGTTTACGCCATCCGAATGGGCCTACCAGCGTCACGTGTCCTGTACATCGCCACCACGTACTTCACAGTAGTAGCACTCATCTCACAGTAATTGGATTTTAATTTTTTTTTTAAACTGTTGAGAACCAGCTGCTTGATTATTCAGCGTTCAGCAAAATAAATTGCCACGTGTTTCTTTTCGTTTTTAGTCGCCCTAAGCAAGGCAGAGAAAGCTCAGTGCTGAGCGTAGCTGAGGTCCGTGAGAAGCTTTCTTACGTACCTCGTGCTGGGTGGCGGGCTGGCAGGCGCATTTGCGTAGGGGTTCTGAGCTTTCTCCACAGACTTGCATGCTACCCAGGATCACATTTTTGCCTTGCAAATAAATATTATTATAATAATGATTAATATCATTCATATTTTGATTATTTTTATTATTATTATTCATATTTCTATTATTTATATTATTATTACTATTACAACTATTATTATTATTACAAAATAGAGGGCAGTAAATACGAATGCAGTGGGCGCTATTAGCCTTTTTATGGTAAACAAAAGTATCTTCAGTGCAGGGAGTACGAAAAACGCACGCCCAAGAAGTGTGTCATGCTTCCGGATAGCGAGGTTGGTCGAATGCTGACTGGGGTAAGCCCATTTATATGCAACGACTGCCTTTCCGAGGTAGGCCTGACGGCCAGAAGGTCCCACCTTGCCGGGGCCGGTCCACCGTGGACTTTACGACTTCGGTTTCTCTTTTCCGAGATCTGCTTGCCGACACCTTGAACGGCATCTCCATCCTGACGGACCAGATGAGGGCTGTGAGTGAGGAGAATGCTCGTTTTCGCAATGAGCTCACGAGGATCTCCGATATTCAAACGGTTACGTTGCGCAACATCCGGGCGGAGCTGCGGTACCTTCGGCGTCGCCCGAGGTACGACGGGCGACATTGGCATTCCCACGCTGCGGCAGCGGGCCGCCATGATCCGAGCGCTTCCGTGCGGGCAAGAGGAGGAACCAGCCTCATATCCTAATGGGAAAGCGACTTCGACAGTGTCTGGAGCAGGAGCTCAGGACTGGTCTGGAGAACTAGCGAGACATGCTCCGTGACTCCCCGTCCACGTCCCGAGCATCCACTTGACCAGAGCCGGTTGACCTTCAGCGGCGGAGCCTTCCGGGAGAAGACGCCAGAGTCCCTCGCGGGCATGCTCCCGTTGCCGTTTCAGCAAACGTAGGCAAGGGGGGGGGGGGGGAGTGGCGGCTCAGCGGCCCACAACAGTCGAGACGAGGCGAAGATTGGGGAGAGACCGGGCCACTAACCTGTGGCACCTCAGTGGCTCCGCCTGGCTTCCAGGAAAACAGTACAAGGCGGGTCCCTGGACTTCGTTAACTCGGCTCTATCCTCCAGTGGCCCTTCTTCAAGGGAAGCTCAAAGAATGGAGGGATTACCGCCGTATCGGTGTCTTTGCGACGCTCCAGTGCGGGTTTCATCACACGTTTGGAAGCCAGCTGTTCTTCAGCGGACGTCAAAGAACATCTCAGACAATCTTTTGGCCCAAGAGAGTTTCGATGAGCAAAGCTGAAGACACGCTATGGTGGGTATTCTTCATTTTACGTCGATGCTGTGGACGACGACATTGAGGCATTGCTCGACCCAAACATGTGGCCAGAGGCTTGCCTCTTCAGGGAATTCCAGTGCCGGCTGACGAGAAGTCGCGTGTAAGACGAATGTGACCGTAAAGGGTGATCCCCCAACCTCATGGATATTTACTACCAAAACATACGGGGATTGGGAATGAAATCACCGGGCTTCTTTTCTGACGTTTGTTCTTCTTGCTACTCCATTATTTGGGCGAAACATGGGGCTTCAATACGAAAGTACAAGCGCGGATTATTTCCCGCCCTTATTTAAACTTTATCGAAGAGATCGAGAATATGAGACCACCGAAAAGCGTCGAGGTGGGGACGCATTGATTGGTGTAAAATAAAATATGGTCAGTATAGAAGGCCCGGTTTGAATGTTTTTGGCGAATTAGTTTGGATCGAAATTCAGGCTAACAAGGCTAAGAATATGTTCGTAGGTAATATTTACATACCTCCCCAAAACAGATCTTGCTTTTTTTCTCGGCCAATTGGGCTAGGCTCGAAACGGCTTTGTGCAGCATAAATGGAAATGTCCTTGTCCTAGGTGTCTTTATATGTCATGAATTTACTGGCAAAACAATCTCATCAACACCTCGAACTCGTTTTTGATACAAAAAAGCCAAGACCTCCTGAGCATGCCATCATTCCTGGAACTTTCCCAGCATAAACATTTAAGAACTGCACAAGAAACATTCTGGATTTTTGTCTTACAGATTTTGAAATGCTCAAATTAAACCATGTAGAGACCTCGCTTGTACCTATCGATGACAATCACCCCGCATTTCGTATAAACATCCGATTGGAACTATCAAAACCTACGTTCTTTGCAAGGGAACAGTTCCCCTATTGCCGTGGAGATTATGTCAATTTATAGCACTCCGATGCAAAGGCTAATTGGACCGCCATTCAAGAGCTTGATGATGTTAATGATCAAGTTCGCGTAATGATCGGTGTTGTTAAAGAGGGCACGGCGAAGTATATACTTCAAAGAAGGTCTAACAACAAAAGTACCCCTTGTGGTTTTCAGCAGAGATGGTGCACAGCCTAAAAAGGAAGAATTACGCTCACAGAACGTATGCTAAAAAGGGACGTTTTCCTTGTTTGTGGAGTTTAGTCGATTAAGGAAACAAATTAAGGCTCTGCTCAAGGTGAGTCGGAGCAGGCGCACGGACAATGCGGAGGCTAGTTAGTCTATTCAAAATTTCATCAAGATACGTAATTTGGGACTCTGACTGCCAGTCAGCAGCCCTGGTGAAACATGCTCTGATGGTCCATCAGATGACGTCTGACTGCCACTGCCAAGAGAATTTCATAAAGGGCAGCATTTATATAAAAGCTCCGATTCCGATGTGGCCATCTTGGATGGCTATAAAACGGTTCACAAGCCGAGGTGGCCATCTTGCATGGCTATGAAACGGTTCACAGGTCCTTAAAATGAATGTAATTCATTACATCAAAAATCAGGAAAAGTGTGCCGTCCTTATTTTTTTTTTTAATTTTGGAATTTGCGTTTTTCAGGCAAAAGGGACATTCGTTTACGAACCGGCCCACATGCACCCTAAGCATGTTTCAGAGAAACTTCTCGATGGCTGAACCTTTCGGGACGACCGTATACACTTTAATTCACAAAACGTGTGCGACTCCGTTGAAGCTAGAGAGCAAGCATGCATGCTACGACAGACAGTCCTGACTTCCACGGACGAACGCGAGCAGCAGATAAATCTGAACTACGCTCGCGGATGCTTTTTGTCTGCGCTCTTCACGAAACAATAATAATGAGCTGCGACACAGCGGTAAGGCCAATAGCCCACACCAGAAGGTATAAACTTTCTAGCCTAAACCTCTAGGACCAAGTCAAGAGCATTTCAGTATTGCAGCGCGAGGTTCCGACAATGAGTCATCGCTCTAAAGAATGCTTCGGCTGCATATGCAGTTAAGAATTCAGCATGTTATGCAAAGCACTCGTACATTAATCGCTGTACTTCAGTTCTACTCACCTGCAATGTAAAGTACTTTCGCGTCGTAGAACCCTCCTTTTGTTCGCGCGTCTCCGGCCCAGTAGATCTGGTACACCTTTTCGTCTTCAACTACACCGCTAAAGTTCCTTTTATAGTCGGAACTAACGACAGACTCGGTCTTGTCGAGGAGAAATTCTACTAAAACATAAGACATTGTAGAGCCCGGGCAGCATCAACAGGTTGGAACAAGTGGGCAAACAAAACGAGTCGAGAGCGATCGTTCATGGAAGCTCGGCGAAGCCTCTATGGGCGAAGCGAAAGTAGAAAGTGACATGCTAGGCGTTTCGGTGGGCTTCTGATCAGGGTTGTCGGGTGCCCTGCGGTTTTATGGGCTCACGCCCCGAAATCGTTTTCTCGTGCATAGATTATTTTTCGTATTCAAAGATTTGACGAAATAGTGATATCCGAACGAACTTTATGTTCTTTGACCGTACGTCTGTCTGCACATCAAAGCTTTTTGACGTACAGTCAAAGACAATCGATGTACAATCAGAATCACCACCACGAAATCTTGACGGCATTTCGCGGCGGCCGACTGCCACCAGGAAACCATCAGAAAGCCGAGAAGCGGAGTCTGACTGGAGTTTGACTGTCGGTCAGAGTAACTTGTTGGTCAATCAGACATGCCTGACGTACAGTCAGGCATAAGCAGCGGTCTACTAGAAAACATTGACTGCCAAACAGGGTTACATTGATACATTTTTCATTCGGGAAGGGAAGTTTGGCGCTACAATGGTGCCTGGAGCGCGTCTTCGACTGGTGTGGCTAGCGTTCTATCCCACCCACACGTCAAAAGTGGCCTTGAAGTGGTAACGAATGATGTCACAGGAGCCGGGCTGCCATGCTGTTTGTCGCCTGTCCCGATCCTGGCGGTTGGTCGTAGAAATGCTGGAGAAAAGCACGAGCGAATGCGAGTGTCGCTGTCGTCACGGTGTCCCAGGCGTCCCAATTTTCGGCTGCCGAAGCTTCTGTGGAATGTCACATCAGAGAGTGACATGCAGCAGAACAGGCATCTGCCACATCCACCACAGCTGCTGGGACACCGCCAGGATTGCGCCCGGCGACAGCATGACAGTTCTATGACGTCGTCAGGCAGAATTCAAGGGACCTCTTTTTTGGACGCGGTAAACACACCTGTCGGAGACGCGTTCCAGGCACCATAGCACTACGTAAATAACAAATCTTGAAAAAAAACAAAGCAGAATATCGTTAATTTAGAGCGAGCGATATATTACAGCTCCAGCGAATATCGCAAACACGTTTGCAGCTCAATTTAGTTGTGGTGCACTTATTTATTTATTAGAGCGCTGTTGAAATCTAACAATGAACACCACTGGCATGAGACATTTAGTCTGGAGCTAGAAGAAGACGAGGGGGATTGGTAATCGCGAGCGCGAGCGAACGAGCAGTCGGATAAACCGTTTAACACACGCCGGTTGTGCTGTTATTCTTTCTCGACCTCAATGTCCTCAACGAGTACCTAGCGAAGGGGCGCCTCAAAGCGCGACAATTATTTGGTGCCGAAACCCGGGACTTGGACTTGAGGAATCAACCTGAAAATGAATCGGCTCAAGACCAAACGTAAAGTCTGACGCAGTCAGAATACCAACATAATCAACGAAATAACGACCATGCTCCAGTTCGTCGCCGTCGATTTCTCTTCTCTCGAGAACCTGAGAGACAGACTGGTAACGAGCTACGAGGAACTCCGTAAATCAACGAGGAGATGAAACCACACATCAGCGATATTGACCTGGAGACAGACTACATCACTGTCGCAGAATATGAAGACGAAGTGGCTAGGACCCTCAGCGAACTGCGCAACAAGATCGCGCGGTTGCAGGCAACACCAGCCAAACCCGCTACGGGAGCCGACGGCGACAGGGGCCACCCTCCCAGACTACGGGAGTGAAGCTCTCCAAACTGCAACTTCTTAACTATCATGGGGAGCTCACGCAGTGGCAACCCTTCTGGGAGCAGTTCGACGCCTCAATACATCGGAACACCAAGCTCTCTGACGGAGAAATACTCCAGTACCTGCGGTCACTTGTGATTGGGCCTGCCACCAGTGCCGTCTCGGGGCTGCAGGCTACGGCAGCGTGCTACAGGGATGCATTAGAAATACTTACTGAACGCTTTGGCGACAAGCAAAACATTCTGCGGGAATATCTGGAACGGCGTCGAAACCTTCCAATGGTAAAGTCAGTGCGTGATGTCCAAGGACTGCGTAATGTGTACGATCACGTCAAGACAAACATTCGCGGTTTGAGCTCCTTGGACGTTTCAAGCGCGACGTACGCCACAATAATGGTGGACATGCTCCTGTCCAGCCTTCCAACGGACATCGTTGTGGATTACCATCAACACAAGAGCTACGGAGCACCACTTGTAGTTTCCGCCGGCAGAGAGGAGGGAGCTAGCACGTCTGGCGATGGAGCAGTCAACGTCGCTGCATCGACAACAGATGCGGGTGAGGAGCTGGCGAAACTTTTGCGGTTTCTACGCGTGGAAATCGAGAGCAGAGAACGATCAGCACCGCTCGAGAAAAGACCAACAAGCGTGCCGATGATAGCTCCTAAACCTAAACAAACTGTTTATCCACCATCGACGTTCGTGTTGCAAACCAGCGGGACAGACAACCACTGCTTTTTTGCAACCAGCAGAGTCACAGTACCGGCGCCTGTACTGCTGATATCACACTTGATGAAAAGAAAGGAAGATTAGCGCAAGACATGAGATGTTTTCGCCGCACCAAACGAGGGCATTGGTCCAAAGACTGCCGCAGCCAAACGATATGTTCTGGATGCAGGGGACGACATGTCTCGTCAATGTGCAATCCTTTTCGGCAGACAACAAGACCGGCTCCGGAAAAGACCGCCAATATACTCACCACTAGCAATACGACCCCTCACCGAGCTTCGAGCGTTCTACTGCAAACTTTCTGGAGCTGGGCCGTGAGTGATGAGAGCTGCGCATATATCCGCGGTATTATCGATGGTGAAAGCCAGAAGACGTTCATCAGAGAGGACTTGGCAAGGAAACTTAACTTGAAAATTATAAGCCTACGAAGCATGAAGCTTAACACGTTTGCCAACAGCGGCTCGGATTTGATAAGACAGAACTTCAAAGTGGTCAGACTACGACTTCGAGGCCAGTATGCTATGACGGAGTATGTTTTAGAAGCCGTTATCGTCCCATTCATCAGCTAAAATCTCATCAAAACACCCGTCGATTAACGTTCCTTAAAACAATCACGGGTTCCATCGCTGACGAGTTGATGTTTCTCTCCGTCCAAGCAAAGGAAGGCATACGCCTGCTCATTGGCGCTGACCAAATGTGGAGATTATTAACTGGCGAAACACGCCGCTCATCATCTAGCCCCGGCCTGGTGGCCATTTCAACTAGCCTAGGATGAACCTTTCAGGGTACAACAGGCACCGTGAGAGTCTTGTCGAATACTACCACGAACTTGATGTTATGCGTGTTTCGAGTGGCTGTGACCACCGAGGACGACGGGGCAGCGTTAAGAAACTTCTTTCTTGGAGCTGGAGGCCATTGGAATCATGGATGAACCGACCAGTACGGAACAGCAAGATAGTACGGTACTCGAACAATTCACAGAAAAAATAAGTTGGAGGAATGGCCGCTACGAAGTCGCTCTACCATGGAAGGAGACAGCAACAGCCCTTGGAAATAATTGCATCACTGCCAGGTCTAGACTCCGCAGCCTGATCTGACGTCTCAGGCACGATGGCTCCATTGCACGATATGACAAAGCTATACTCAATTACTTTGAGAACGGACACGCGGAAGAGCTGAACGAAAAGTCCCCACGTGATGGACGCGTTTATTATATGCCTCATCGAGCGGTGATTCGGGCCAACTCGGAAACGACAAGAATTCGAGTGGTGTTCGACGCTTCATCACACGCGCCAAACACCGGATCTCTCAACGACCATCTTCAGAAGGGACCTACTATCAACACAGAACTCTTGCCGGTGCTGCTCCGATTTCGTATGCAAAAGGTGGCTGTCACTGCTGACATACAAAAGGCCTTCTTACAGATAGAAATCGCAGAGTGTGACAGAGATGCTCTCCGGTTTCTTTTGTTTGAGAAGACGCCCAGACCAGACGAGCCGCTGCCGGATATAAAAGAGTGGCGCATGACGCGAGTTCCTTTTGGAACAACTGCCAGTCCTTTCCTACCCGGACATCTTCTAAAGCACAAGCTCGGTTATACCTGTGCCGGACAGCTTGAATGGTGCTCAGAATATGACATGCTCAAGGAAGTTCTCCTTGAGCGACATGGAAAGCAATTTCAATACCTCAGCACAATTGCCAGATTGTTGTCACCCTTCTGTAATGGCCAGCGAGTTCAATCGAAATAGTGTGGGAAAATCTGGAAAAGTAGGGGAATTTGAGAACTTGGGAAACAGCCCGATAAGCAATCTGTTATATTTTTTTAATAGCATTCTAATATTTCTAAATATGGTTGCTGTAGTCTGTTGCAGGTTAAGAATAACAGGAGGGTGGAGAGGAGGAAACCACACTCTAAAACCGGTCCCTCATAAAAAACGCTGTCCCTCTTATTTTAGAGGGGACAACGATGCTTTCAGGGGGACAGTCCTTTTTAAGAGGGAAAAGGAAAAATAAAATAGCAACATCTAGAGGGACACCAACATATTAAGAGAGACCAAGGAAACCGTTTCCTTGGTCCCTCGGAGTAGGAAAGACCGACAAAAAAATTCACGCGTGTCCCTTCGTATTAAGAGGGGACTGGTCCCTCTTAACTAGACCAATGTAGTTCGGTCAAGAGGAGAGGTGCAGGCGCACTAATCCACGGCAAAGAGTTCAGACGGTGCTAAGGCTTCGCGCCAATTCACGGAGAGCTGGAAACGGTCGTGGCCGGAAAGTCGCAAGCGTCATGCTGCTCGTTTACTTCCTTCGGGTGAGTAGTCCTGCTATATTGACGCTTTTGTTTTGGGTACAATGCGGGTGGGGAACCGTAGTGGGGAATAACGAGCCATCAATATTTTCACGCTGGCTGTGAAATGCACGAGCTTTGCATATAGAGGATTTTCACCTGACTGCATTAGTCCGCGGTCGCTTCCTTGATCTGCTCGTTCAACTAGGACAAAGCGTCGCTAATCGTTTGCCCTGCCGTAAGCCGCAGGGCTATCTTTCGCACAAAACACTTTTAGTGGGCTAGGGCGTCCCCATGTGTACGCGTCTGTCATAGGCTGGTGATATCAGACCATTTTCTGTCCGACGCTTTTGTCTACTTTTTAATTTCGAACGCGCGTTCGTTCTTCCCCAGCTCGAGCTGCTAGCTTTGGCACTGCTACGCCGGCATTTTATTACGGGCAATTTCCTTGTATTTTATCCGTGAGCGTGCACTGTGGGCATCGGGTACTACAAAGAATGGCATCACCCTCCCTAAGGCAAAGTGAACATAAAGACACCCTAGCTCGGGCAGTCAGTGTTCGTAAGCTTGGCTCGCCGATTTCTTTCTCGGTGTGTACTCTAAATGCTTGCGGTTGACCACCCGAGAGCGTTGATTGACGAAAACAATGTTGGCGATTTTGCGTTTGTTTGCCCTTGAATTCATTACAGCAATTTACACCTCAACGTTATATTTAGGGTTCCGCGTTTTCGGTTTCTATTTTTTCAAAATTCGGCGTACTTTTTTCGGTGTTTATTTTAAAATTAAATTTTCAGATTTTTTTCGGCGTATATTTATGCCCACACAAGTTTATCGGCTTTTTTCGGTGAATATAAAATAAACACCAACGGACGCCGAATCAGATGACCCTTGCAGCTCTGATATTTGTAATCATTCAAAGAATAACGGCACAGATACATTGAAAAAGAAATGGACACTTAATTTGGCAAATGTGTGTAACTGTAAAAGATACAAGAAAAAAAAACCACAGAAGTACAAACAAGTCAGATATGAAGCCTATGCCTAAAAAAACATGGAACTTCACCTTCTGTACATCAGGATTACGTGATCTTTGTATAGTACACGCACATGTACTTTCCCAGGTTCTCCTCGTTAGTCTGCACTTTTTCTTTCCTGTTAATATGACGCTAAGCTTCGAGAATGCCCTCTCAACGCTAACACTGGACACTGAGAGGCTGAGGAGATGAAGCGCTGCCTAAGCCGAAATCGGCCAATCAACCAATTGTGACCGCCAAAAGAGACACGATGCGACGTTTTGAAGCACAACACAACATGCAGAGCTTGCATTAATTAAGTCAGCCTTCCTTACAACGAGTTTGAAAACACGCTCGTACATGGTGAAGTCATGGGGATTTCGTACTTCACGTTCCGATCGATGATGCGCAGATTAAACCAAAACGTCGTGATGGCACCCGTGTATCCCATACATTGGAACACATATCGATAGACACTCTCGTTCCACTTTTTCGCCACGGCTCAGCGGTACGACTGGAAGGTCAAAGTGACCTTTTCCGGTTAAAATCTGAATTTTGGAAAATGGATGCGACGTACTTTTATCGGTTTAAATCGAAAATGCCGAACCTAAAAACTGACCTTTTTCGGTTAAAACCGAATTTCGAAAATGAATTCGGCGTACTTTTATCGGTTTTTATCGGTTTAAACCGAAAACTCCGAACCCTAGTTATATTGTAGACATCGTTAGCGTTGCAGTGATTTTGAACTTTTGCTTCAAGTGGGAAGCGAGCAAAAAGCCATAATATGTGTGTATGCGTGCGAGGAGGGGGGGGGGGGGGGGGAGCTTCTAATTCAAACCACACAAAACAAAAGAGGAAAAAAAGGCTTTTTCCTCCGCGCGTTCGCGTTGCGTCGGCGTCGCACCTCTGCGCAAAGAGGGGAAGGGTGCAGCAGTGGCCCGGGAGTGCATTTTTTTTATATATTTCCTTGGCGTACTTTTTTGTTCGTTATATTTGGACTGTCGCGCCGGCGAAGCTACCGGTCATTTTTGTTTTTCGGCGCCGATCATGCTTTTGTTACTGGAGGTTTTATGTATGTTGCTTATTATCCTCTTTGTTTTCGGTGGCTGGTTGAATTTCTTGTGTCGCACACCTGCAAAAAATGTATAAACGGAAGTTTGCTTTTTCTTTTGTATTTTTAGGCGTTTTAGGGCTAGGTTGACCATGGGCCTGAAATGACCGTTAAAAATATTGTTTTCAGAGTGAGGCAATCGCTACGAACGTTGACGTGAAGGGAATCAGACGGGGGTTCTGCACTGATCGCTCGTGTAAAGAGCTCTACCGGGACCTTCTGCGCGGTGGAACGCACCACCCGGAGTTGTCTGCTTACTGCGGCCACCCTCACACCGCCCACAACGAACTCGGTAATTATTAACTTTTTGTATTCTGGTATATATGGTAGGCTCTATTTACGTACTGTTGGCATATGCGTTGCTTCTGGAAAAAAGAAGAAATGAATGGCTTGCGCCGAAATGCCTACAGAAATATATTTTTTTATTTGATTACGTTGCTTTCTAAAACATGCATCAGATCTCTTCTGCAGCTTCAAGCCGCAAATGGAATCCATGTTTTCCAAAGCACATGCGGCTTCTAATGTTCCGCTACTACTAAATGCGTTCTCGTTTTGTCTTGGTAATACAAAATCAATTCTCGTAAATTACTTAAAACAGCAGTCGATTCTCGTATCAAATATTAACAGTAAAAAGTAAACGGTCAGCTAGAACTATCGTTCTAGCTGACCGTTTACTTTTGCATCATGTACCAACTAGCTCAAATTTAGCCTGTTATTAACAGTCGCAGAAGTTACGTCATAAGCTAATGTCACTCGCTATTTCATCGTATACGGATTGGGTTTCGAATATTTTAACTGTTTGCACTTTATTTTTGCATTTGTTTCCTACCGCCTGCTTGAAAACAGGTGAAAGCGCTTCATTACCTTCATTATAATTGCCACTCTCTGTATCTAAAGGAAAACAATATGGTCTTTCATTCAGCTAAAGGTGGATGCACAGCTTTGGTTCCAAAACACAATGGTCACCCTGCTGGGAAAACTGGAGGAGGTAAAAGGGGCCTTCTGCGGAGACAACCCAACAACATTCTTGAACACTGAAGACCATCCTCCAGTCTCGATTGTCCAGAAGTTCTCTCATCACCTATGGTACGTGAAAAAGCGGATGCAAAACTAGAAATGTAATTTTAACGCTGACGCAATTTTTGAACAATTGCTGTTTGTAGGACGACCGTACCCCCGACGAAAGAGTTCCAGTACCCAAGACTTTCTTCGGTTCGGAGAAACAGATCGTTTCTAGGAACCGGTCAGTGAAACTCTCCGCTAGCACGACGCTGGAGAAGGCACTAGTCATGTGCTTATGGGTGTATTACATAACGGAACTCTCCTACCCTGCGGCATATGGACAAACCCTGGGACTCCTCCAGTGGCTCCTCGTTGAAAAGGACGAGTTTCGATTCAGTTCATGTCGGAGAAGCTCAGAAAATTGCTTCTGGCCGTTCAAAAACAACAAACATTCTGAGCTTCTGCTGATGTCAAGAAACGCCGAGTAATTTGTTTTTAATGCTATGAAGCAGGTAACTGCGCTCTAAAAAAAGCACAGGAATCTACTTTCCCGAACAGCACTTGGATAGCCGATCACCGTAACTCACGGAGGCAGCTCAGCGAATCACGATGCCGAAACATATGATTAGACAAAAAACAAACAGTCTGAATTGTGACATTGAAGGGGCCATGAAACGAATTTTGGGCTGGGATCAATGATTTTAAATTGGGACTTTACTAATATCATATCGTTTAGTTGGCCAAAAGGAAGAGGGTAGAAAGCCAAAAGCCAGGTTTTCGGTACGAACATTTGAAAACATAGCGGACTATTTTGTACCTTCTTTCCTTCGAAAGCTCTCCGCCTTTTCATTATGATACATCCGCGGTTCCCAAAGCGCGTCAGCGGTGCCAACCTGACGTCAGCCGAGCCCAGCTCACACATTGGACACGAGAACTGCGTCACTCGGCCGTATGCGCTCGTCAACAATCAATCCGTCGACGAATATTTGGATTCGCGTTCGTGACCAATGAGTGCCCTGACGGAACTTATCGTCGCTGGCGAATGACAAGTTCTATGGTGTGCATAAAAAGCACGGTGGAAGCTAGGAGTCATCGCACCGGTGCCGAAGAATGTCACGACGACGTGATTTCACAATTCGCGTTTGAGTTGAGGATTAAAGTTAAGGAGGAAGAAGTAGGAAAATCGTTTCATGACCCCTTTAAGCAATGCAAAACGTCACGCTTGTATTGCTTAGTGTCACAACTCGGACTGCATTTTTTTTTTGTAGAATCATATGTTTCGGCATCTACATTCGCTGAGCAGCCTCTTTGAGTTATGGTGATTGTCTTTCCAAGTGTTGTGCAAGAAAGTAGGAGCACGGGTTTCGTTTTAGAGTGTACTCGTATCTTCTTTGTGTTATCCGCTGAAAAAAAAATTGCAGCACGGTTGCATTGTTATTGCTTATGATAGGCAAAAGCAGTCACTTTGCAGCACGAAATTTGTTGTGTGATAGTTTCCATGAAACGCCGATTTCTGGCGTCGTCCTAATCTCTTCCTTATCCGTATAAGCCACCAGAACATCGTTATAAAATTACTATTTTGATACAGACGTTACAATGTAGTTTCTTGTGTCATGGCAAATAAAACACATGTTTACTTTTAAGATTGTTACTGTTTTATTTGACATATTGATTCCGTTTATCAATCATAGTATACAGATCAGTTTTCAATTCCGTTACGCGGCACAAAATAACTTTGGTTAAACAATAACAGCGAAAGTGCGAGAACTGCATCAGTGCAGTGCAGCATGTCAGCTGACAGTCGAAGCACGAAGGAGCAGAAATCCTACGATACAACAAGAGAGATAACCTAAAGCCGGGGTCACACTGCTTATAGACCTTTTCTGCTTACTCTCGCCCCCGACCGCCAAGTAGGCATATCCGGTATGGGCGACGAAAAAATATCAAAACGTTTCAACCTGCAAATAGTAAAAAAACAGAGGGGAGGCAAAACGAGAATGTGTGACGGTTACGTTTATCTCCTAAATGCCTTCTATTGGCGTGACGACGGCAAAACAATGTTTTCGCCCATACTGGAAGTGACGAGAATTCAAGATGCGGCGCACTTGCAAAAAATGTCTATACGTCATACAAAATGCATTCTGCAGATATGTTCCAAAAGGAGTCACCGCGACATCCGTGCTTTGTATGCCACGTGACAAAGCTACCTCTTGAACTGGTTGCCTCGTGGCGTACGAAGCACTGGTGTCGCGGTGACTCGTTTTGGAACATGTCTGCAGAATGTATCTTTTATGATGTATAAGCAGTGTCATCCCGACTTAAGGGGGACTATACCCCTGCATTTTAAGCGAGGGGGAAAATATCTCAAAAATGTCCCTCTTACTAAGGCGGACTGACCTCGAATTTAAGGGAGACGTCGTATCGCTTACTTTAAGAGGGGTGGTGTCTCACTTAATTAAGAGGGAGCATCCCCATGTAATATTAAGAGGTCTGTCGCCCCCCTTAAAGTTAAGTGGGAAAAAATCGAAGAAATGTCCCTCTTACTAAGTGAGACCGGGCTTAGAGTGCCATGATTTGTGGTTTCGTTTTCTCCAGTGTCGGCTCCACCAATCTGAAGAGAGACTTCTGCTATTCTTGACCTGCTACAGACTATAGGTTTGCTTGATATTTGAAAGGGCAGATGTGCTCTTGAAAGGGGGGGGGGGGGTATAGCCTTCAATACTGTGCTTGATGTGCAGATCTGCATGAGCTACTAATTAATTTATAGCTATCTTGAGCATGAATGCTTCACTGTTGCCTTTTCCATTGTTGTTGAAAAGCAACTATTTTAATTTCACTTTGCTTGAAAACTTAATCCACATTCTCGTGGTTCATGTGGTGAAACATAATATTGGCACCATCTGTTGTATTGGTGCTCAGCACACTGTTGTTTAAACCTATACTTCTTATGTTGCAGGTTTCTTCGTACACTACGCCAGGCAGAGGACAACCCACGAGGGGGTCATTGCAGGAAGGGCAAAGAACATCCGCCGCTACCTTTCCGAAAAAGTCAGCGAGCTCCGTCGTCGAGAGAGAAGTGGGGGTGCAGAAGAAACGTGAGCATAGATAAAAATCTATTTATCGTCGCTGCTTGTTTCGCTAAAGGCTGTAAGAGCTGAAAAGACACTATTGATCTTTTCCTTTTAGGTTGGATTGAGGAAGAGCCTCAGGCTTCACCACATCACTGGCCATTCCCTTCAATCACTTTTGATATAATTAGATGACATCCCCCCCCCCAAAAAAAAAATTATACTTTTTTGAATAAAGTAGTAATGACAGCGACGTTGTTGTTAAACTTATCTTTGTACCCTTTTTTCTAAGTAAAGCAGCAGTCAGTCACCAGGTGCTCTCGTATTACAACAAAGCCTGATGTCACACCAGAGCCCTGTCACACCAAAGCACCACGGCCTCATGTCACACCAGGTTGCTGGTGTCACACCAGTACACCAGACTGCTGGTGTCACACCAGTACACCAGACTGCTGGTGTCACACCAGCACACCAGATTTCTGGTGTCACACCAGAACACCAGATTGCTGGTGTGCAAATGTCCCAAATCACATCCGTGAAAAAGTCTGCTGTCACACCAGCCCTCGACCTGGTGTATTTTTCACTAGGGACTTGGGGCGACAATTCGTCATCACTTAGAGAACGTGAGTGATTCGAACAAAGACATCGCGGCTATTTCGCTGGACTCATTTTACGGTGAAGACCTACTGATTGGAGCCGCAAGCACCGAAGAAGCCCGAAGACTCGCTGACGGAGCACAGACATTGCTCAGGGAGGCCGGCATGGAACTACGCAAATGGAATACCAATTCCAGCCAACTGCAGAGCCTCTTCAATCAAAAAGAGGGGAGCGTCGATAATTCACCTCACATCATGTTATTCAGGTCCCACGAAGTCACAAAGGTACTGGGACTGGTGTGGGACAGAAACACAGATTCCATCACGTTCTCTGGTAACCATCTCTTGGAGATTCTCTCGACAAACATGACTACAAAACGCTTCGTCCTCAAAGCCTCTACTAGGATCTTCGATCCCCTCGGGTTCCTCTCACCACTATGTCATACGAGTAAAGATTTTGTTCCAACGTATATGGCAACATGGTCTAGGATGGGACGAAGAACTAACTGAATCGCTACGGCAAGAGTGGACATCGTGGTGCGCCGAGTTAAAGGACTTTCCAAGCATCATGGCTGCGAGACATTTACATAATATGGATGGTGAGAGCAAGCTGAAGCTTCACGTCTTCACAGACGCCAGCATTCATACTTATGGTGCCTGTGCCTATCTTCGCGCCGTGGACAGAAAAGGAAATGTCAGCGTCACTCTGGTGTTTGCCAAGTCCAGAGTTGCCCCACTTAAGACGCTGACCCTCCCACGACTAGAACTGATGGGAGCCCTCTTAGGGGTACGTATGACTAAATATCTGTGTACCGTTTTGTTTGGCGTCGTAGTTACACTATGGTACTGGACAGATTCTATAATGACCCTCGGTTGGATTAAAAGATCAGCAACTGCATGGAAACCTTTCGTCGGTAAGCGAGTGACAGAAATACAAGCACTAAGAGATCCCTTTAATTGGCACCATTGCCCGGGCGGCGCGAACCCAGCAGACGCCCTTACTAGAGGGAAGACGGTAATGCAGCTAAGTGCGTATGAGTTATGGTGGTCTGGGCCCGAGTGACTTTCCCGAGAAGAAGGAAACTGGCCAATTGGCAGTACCTCAGAAAATGAGAACCTCAACGGAATTGACGGGGAGAGACGACAAGAGGTCGAAATACTGCTGACCACTGTGAGTGCACTAACCGCATTCTTGACATTGGAAAATTTCTGCAGCTATATTAAGATGTTGCGTGTCACAGCGTGGATAAAACGATTTGTTCAAGGTAGTCGTCGACAGAACAAGTCACCTGAACTGCCCCTAATGGCAGACGATATTACAGATGCAGATGCTTTCTCGATCAAGAATGTTCAACGAGAATGCTTCGGCAGAGAGATCCAGGAGCTGGTTCAAGGCGGAAGTATCTCAAAAGGATCAAGAATAACGGATTTGCAGCCCTTTCTTGACGACACAGGAACCTTGCGTATTCGAGGCAGACTTCACCAAGCCACAACCTCGGAGGAGGTGAGACATCCTACTCTTCTGTTAGGAGATCACCCTTTCACCAAGTTGCTTGTCTTGAATGCTCACCTCAAAGTATTACATGGAGGTTTGCAGGCCACTCTGACAGAAATCCGTGACAGATTTTGGCTCTTAAGATCACGACGAGCCGTGAAGAAGATCAACGCGGAATGTTGCATCTGTTGACGATTCCAAGCAAAACCGGCCACGGCGCCCGTAGCTTCGCTACCACGGGACAGAGTGGAAGAGAGGCAACCCTTTCAAGTCGTGGGAATCGACTTCGCGGGGCCACTGTTGGTCAACTCAGCAGGGCAGTGCGTTAAGGCCTACGTTGCCTTATTCACTTGCGCGACCACTCGGGCACTACACCTCGAGCTGGTATCCACCGCGGCCACGGCGCCACTTCTCTTGGCTCTGCGACGCTTCGTGTCACGAAGAGGTCTCCCAAGCACCATTTATAGCGACAACGCGCTGACATTCGAAAGAGCAACGAAGGACCTGCCGGCCTTGTGGGAGGCTATTCGCAGTGCGAAATCTCAAAACTTCTGCAGTATTCACCGAATCACCTGGAAGTTCATCGTAGAACGGACAGCCTGGTGGGGAGGCTGGTGGAAAAGGATGGTGCGGTCGGTGAAAACGTGCCTTAGGAAAATTCTTGGACGGCAGAGCTTGTCTTTTGAAGAACTAACGACTGTACTAATTGACATCGAGGCAGCGCTGAACTCTCGGCCACTCACCTACCTTCATGCCGATAGTAGTGAACCAACGGTCTTGACTCCCGCTCACCTACTCATCGCAAGGCGATTGATAACTCTTCAAGAGATGGAGCCAACCCACGCGTCATCGAGAGATTCATTAACATGTCGGTGGAAATATAGGCAGAGGCTCATGAACAACTTCTGGGTACGTTGGAAGAAAGAATACCTACTAGAGCTTCGTTCGGTGCACCTTGCACCAGCGCTCAGCAGCCGTGCTCCGAACGTTGGTGATGTAGTACTGTTGCACGACCGTATTCCTCCAAGACATCGTGGACCTTGGTACGTGTCGTTGAAGTTTTTCCAGGAAGAGATGGAAATGTAAGGGCGTCTGCCGTTAAGCTGCCATCGGGTTGTGTAATTTGACGGCTAGTGCAGCTGCTCTACCCTATGGAAACTTTGTAAATCCTATCCCCAATTTCCTCACTTTGTGAGCGGGGAGGATGTTGAAATCTAGCAATGAACACCACTGGCATGAGGCATTTAGTCTGGAGCTAGAAGAAGACGAGGGGAATGGGGAATCGCGAGCGCGAGCAAACGAGCAGTCGGATAAACCGTTTAACACAAGCCGGTTGTGCTGTTATTCTCTCTCGACCTCAATGTCCTCAACGAGTACCTAGCGAAGGAGCGCCTCAATCGCAACAAGCGCAGCTCTTAGGCGCCCGTTTTCAGCTTGGGTGGCGTCCCCGTCGCCGTCGGCGTAACTGCTCGGTGCGTTATGGGTAAATTTCCCCGCTACATTTAGCGGAAAAAATTCTCCGCTAAATTTAGCGGAAAAATTTTCCCGCTATATTTAGCAGAAAAATTGTTCCGCTAAATTTAGCAGAAAAATTTCCCCACTATATTTAGCGTAAAAACTTCCCTACTAAATCTAGCGGAAAAACTTCCCCGCCAATTTTATCTGAAAATTTTCCCCGCCAAATTTAGCGGAAAAGATTTTTCCTAAATGGGAGGAAAGAGGGACGGGCATAGCCTCCTCTCCGTACCTTCCCCTCGTCCTCCTCAAGAGCTGCGCTCTACTTCGGCGTTACAGGTAGGGATGCCACGAACTTTTTTTGAAGCAAAGGTTCGATGATCGAATCAAGCGGTCGAAAGGTTCGAAAGATTTCGAATTTTCGAACTTTCTATATCAAGAAATTCGACGGAAGTCAAATTTTCGAACTTGTTAAACTAAGAAGTTCGACGCTTTTCGAAATATCGAACTTATTACGCTGCAAACTTCGATGCTTGCCGAACTTTAGAACTTGATAGCCTAAAAACTTACGATGATTTTCGAACTTTCGAACTTCTTGCACTAAAAGGTTCGAAGCTTTTCGAACTTTCGAACTTCCTACGCTAAGAAATTCGATAATTTTCGACCTTTCGAACTTATTAATCTAAAGAATTCGAAAATTGTCGAACATTCAATTCCTGAAAAGTCAAAAGTTCGACGAATTTCGAACTTTTAGGGTAAAAGTTCGAAGTTAGTCGAACTTCAAAAGACCGGCGGGCGGTTTCATTTGGATTCAAGCAGTGAGGTACATTCGTAATTTTTTTTTTCGCATTTTTACATGCGGTGTCGCATTCCTTGTGAAAGACAATTCCATTTATTTCAATCATCTGGCATGCTTGGTTTTAAAGAAATATATTCCCGAAGGAGCGAGGAAAGACGACGGGTTTTTGACAACTGTCGTTTGTGCCATGTTTGAAGCGCGCTATAGCCGAAGCTATTTATGGTAGAGATGATAAACTTTTTTAAGAATGATCCATGTATAGCCTAGGTAAGTGTCGTCTTAAGATATGATTATTGTTGTTCAAGATGAGTTTCGAAGAAATATCCAGACATGTATCTACGGGCAATTATTCCCTAAACTTAGTAATTTTTTTCGTCTAAATTGTTAAAGGTATCGCGTTTAAATTAACACCACAGACAGTACATATCAGTACCATCTGCAGAATACAAAATAATGTATTTATTGTTTTTTCACGTTGAGGAATAAATTAACTCATGGAGGAAGGTTTTTAAAATTGTTCAAATTCAGCACGCCATAAAAAAAAACATTTTTTATGACGTTGATGCTAAAACGATGCCGATGTCATTGTCACGATTGTGGATGCAGGCCCTTGTTCAACACGTGCGCGATTCTAGCCAGACACAAGGATAGGACGGTTAGGGAGATAATAGAAGCAGACTTGATAAAACAGTCTGGAGCACAATGTGTCAGCGTTGCCTCCATTGACCTGTTAGACAAAGAGATAGCGTTTTTGCGTGCGACGGTGAGGCCCGGGATTGGCTCAGGTGAAGCGGTTTGAGTGTATATATGTCCCCCCCTTTTTTCAAAAATAAACAGTTGAAGTAGCGCCCCGTGTTGTCTAGTCTCCCTTTTGTCCTCGTCTTAAGCGCCATCATTACGTCAGATGTTAAAACACATGAAAATGTGTTTTAAAAAACTCATTTTTTAAAAACAGTTTTAAAAACATCTTTCAATTTTTTTTTTTCTCATTTCACGTTCCTGGGACGTGTTTCTTTTAGCCTGTGCACATTTTCGTAGGAGAAACTTGTTTCGTAGTTCTGGGCCTCTGAATATGCAAGAATACAACACTTCCGGCGGGTTTTTGATAGTTTCTTTTTCTCCAGCTTTTTATTTTTGCATATCTTGTTATGTTTATTTATTTATTATTTTTTTACCAATGGCATAGTTATTCAGGTCGAAAAGACATAGCTTTGAACTTCCGAACCACCGAGCATGTGACGATGTAGTGCCTTCTGGCAACGAGTTTCTAACAATGACCATCTACGCGATCTTTTATGCAGTGAAGAGCGACAGTAGCTAAACATATACATAAATAATTTGAGATTAAAATAAGCTCGACCATGCCCTTTGTCCCCGTATTGTTTTCTTTAACAGTCCGAAATATCTTGGGGGGGGGGGGGAATGGAGCCCCCCCCCCCCCTTCCCTTCACCCCCCCCGCCTTTTTTTCTCTTCCGACGCCACTGGTATGGTAGAACGCTCCTCGAACTCAAGCTGTGTCAGCTTTTGTGCTTTTTGCTCGGCGTTTCTTCCGTCCCGGAAAATAAAACTCCAAAGCAATTACAAACTAAAAAATTGTCAAGGTGCAGGCGAGCTGGTGTATGTTGATCATGATGCAAAATCCCGAGACTGGGAATGAAATTCGCAAGAAATAGTGTAAGAAAAAAGAAAAAAGGGGACAGGACAACGTCTCAAACTCAGCTGAGTTGAGTTTGAGACGTTGTCCTGAGCTGCGTTTTCAGCTCACTTGAGTTTGAGACGTTTTCCTGAGCTGAGTTTGAGACGTTGTCCTGTCCCCATTTTTCTGTCTTACACTTTTTATTTCAAATTTCATTCCCAGAGCTGAGTTTGAGGCGTTGTACTGTCCCCTTTTTTCTGACTTCTTACACTTTTTCTTTCAAATTTCATTCTCAGTCTCAGGATTTTTCATCATGTACAAACTAAACTTACTATATTCCAGCGTCACTCGGGCGGCGTTCGATCGGATTACTACCACCGTGCAAGGGGGTAGGGAGGCAGTTTGCCAGATCGCTTCAAGGTTTTTCTGAGCCTCAACCACCTGCCTGAATCTGGCCGTTTCGAACTGGATGAGTATGGTTAAACAGTGTGTTCGTGTGATCACTACTTCGTGATGCACGTTAATGACCCCCCCGGGCTGGCGGTCACAATTACTGATCTATGAACACACGTCACTCTGCACTGGCAAATATTCCAAAACATCCGGGACACTCGTCGTCTCATTTGATTGCCTGACCGACTTCGCGCAGTCTAAATATCACACCCGAACTTTTCTAAACCTAATTTCGTGAAATGCCAGTGAGGCGTGAAAACGTTATTTGAAGCTGAAACTGTGGCGGAACATGAAAATTGGACTTCGAACTTTGCGCACTTGGACTTGAAAGAAATTCGAAACCTTCGAAGTTTTTTTTTTTTATTTTAGCCCTAAAAGAGAATCAAAACCTTCGAACTTTTTGAACTTTATGTAGAAAGAAATTCGAAATCTTCGAATTTATCGAATTTTATGTCTATAAGAATTCGAAACGTTCGAGTTTTTTTAAATTTTAGATCCAAAGAAATTTGAAACATTCGAATCTCTCGAATTTCAAGTTAGGAAAGTTCGGAATCTTCGAATTTTTTGAATCTCAAGTAAAAAAATATTCTAAATAATCGAAACCGAACTTTTAGAAACCGTGAAAGCTTCACACTTTTCGAATTTGAAACTCCACGATTTTTGAAAGTTGCGAATTTTTCGAATTCGAACCTCCTTACGGTCGAAAATATCGAAATCTTTCGAATTCAAACATTAGTTCGGTTCGGAAATATCGAAAACTTTCGAATTCAAACCTAGGGTGGTTCGCGGCATCCCTAGTTACAGGGGATTGTAAACGTCTTTCATTTTTATTTATTTATTTATTTACAATACCCTCAGAGCCGTGAGGCGTAAAGGCCCGTTCACACTCTTGCGACCGAGTAAGACCGAGAGAGACCAGACCGGTTTTTAAGCCTTTTGCGACTTCTTAGGACCGGATGTGCTGCAGCGGAGCTGGTCCTAAGAAGTCGCAAGAGGCTTAAAAATTGGTCTGGTCTCTCTCGGTCTTACTCGGTCTCAAGGGTGTGAACGGGCTTTTAGAGGGGGGAGTGGGTATTATAATAATTTTTGAATCACTTCGCGAAATGTGGTGGAGTCCTCGATGGCTGCGGTGTCACCGGGAAGGCCATTCCACTCTGCAATTGCGTCGGGGAGAAGGGCGTTTTGATGTGCTCTGAAAAAACATCGCGGCCGGGCTATTTTTTTAGGATGCTCTAGTCTAGAAGACGAATGGGTCGGCGGTGTGAGAAGAGTCTGATGTAGTAGGGGCGAATAATAGACTTTTATGCAATAGGCAGAAAAAAAAAAACATTTTCCGTCGGGTAGCAAGTAAAGGAAGGAAAGATCAGATTGTATTCGAGAAACACTAGAAAAAACGTGAGTAGTCAGATATAATGATCTGGGCAGCACGGTTTTCGACAGCCTCAATACTGTCTGTTAGTGAAGAAAGTTGAGGGTGGCCAAATGGAAGATGCATACTCTAATTTCGATCATACTAAGGAAATGTAAAGGAGTCGCTTTAGGTTACTTGGGACAGATCTGAAGTTGCGACGGAGGTAACCTAGGCTTCGGTTAGCAGCAGACACCACTGAATTAATATGACTGTCCCAAGAGAGGTTTTTAGTCAGAAGAACACCAATATACTTGTATGTGTCAGTTTGTTTTAGAGGAACAGCATTAAGAGTTAGAGGAGAGGAAGTTTGGAAGGTGGAACGAGAAAAGCCCATGTGTTTACATTTGTTAACATTGAGGGACATTTGTGAATTACTACACCATTATTAATAAAGTCAAGGTCATTTTGTAGCGCTGCGGAATCAGAGGGAGATGTTATTTTACGATAAACGACACAGTCATCTGTAAATAAGCACATTGCTGAAGATACCCGAAGTGGAAGGTCGTTAATGTAAATAAGGAAGAGTAGTGGACCAAGGACTGTCCATTGGGGCACACCGGATGTAACAGGGGCCAAGGCAGATGAAGAGTCGTTAGCATAAACAAACTGGTTTTGTTGCGAGAGGAAATATTTAATCCATGAGAGTAAGTTGGTGTCAAGGTTTAACGACGAAAGTTTTAGTAGCAGTTGGTTATGCGGTACTTTGTCAAAAGCTTTAGCAAAGTCAGGAAATACAGCATCGGTTTGAAAACCGGAGTCAAGGTTAGAAAAAAGGTCATGGGTTAAGCAGAGAAGCTGTGTTTTACAAGAAAGGTTTCTACGGAAGCCGTGCTGTGCCTTGTCAAAAAAGGAAATGGAATCGAGGTGCATGCATAGATTCTAATAGATTATGTGCTCCAGTATTTTTAAAGGTACAGAAGTAAGAGAGATAGGCCTATATTTTAAGGGAGATGATTGACTACAGCTCTTGTGGACCGGAATAACATTTCCGACCCTGCAATCGTCAGGATGAAGACACTTTCATGGACTTGATAAGTTTAACAATACCGTCAAAATCAACATATATTGGATCCATACAAGGTAGGTTGTAAGCAATGGTTGATAACAACGCTAAAGGACTTCTGCATTAATGTTTGTCTTCACTTATTTTGTGTTATTGTCTTGGTGTCGCTTTTTATGTCTTTTTACGCTTTGATTTCCCTCTGTTTTATGTTCTTTGTCTTAGTGTTTTTGTCGTGTTTTAACAAAATTCCACTGGCTGTTTTTGAACGCGCATCAAGCATTATTATTATTATTATTATTATTATTATTATTATTATTATTATTATTATTATTATTATTATTATTATTATTATTATTATTATTATTATTATTATTATTATTATTATTATTATTATTATTATTATTCGCTGTGGAGATGCCGCCCAGTAAGGATTCATGTCTGATTTGCTCTCGCTGCTTTTACGGACGACAAAGATTTCTTCGCCGCACTGAGTGCCAACTTCGCGCGCACACGAAGTGCGTATGCTTTCCGGAGACCGAACGCACATTTCTTCAGCGTGAGGTGAGCTCATTTGTCTGCCAGAGCTGTGCCAAGATCAACGGTGGAGCTATTCCTAACGTCACCGGCGTGGTCTCCGGTGACCCCGACGACCAGTTTGCCCGATCTCCTCCTCTGCCGTCGGCCTCCCCTACTCGTCCTTTGACGCTGCCTGCCTCCTCTCCCGATGGCCTCGACGCACGTGGGGACGCCAGCCTTCAGTCCCTTCGGTCACTTCTCCTCGACGCGCTGGAAGGAATATCTTTCCTCACCGAATAGGTTGCTTCCCTCGGTGAAGACAACGCGCGTCTCCGTCGTGAGCAGAGACAGCTGGCGGAACTCCAGGCAGGCTCCATCGCCTGCCTGCGGGCGGAAGTTCGCAGCTTACGCGACGTGCTTGGCAAGCGTGCAAGAATTGATGCTGAAGTTCAGGCTGGGCCCTGTGGAGGAAAAACATTTGCTGCGACCCTGCGCTTCCCTTCTGCCTCGGCTCTCTCTGCAAAGTCTGCAGGTGCACCAGTGAACGGGACGACGAAAGATGATGTGCTGCCTGGTAAGCCGAACCCCATGAGCCCGCAGGAACGGGTCTCTGCGCTGGTGAGCGTGGCGTCGGAAGATGATGCACTGCCTGCTAAGCCCAACCCGATCAGCCCGAAGACTCGAATCCCTGCGCAAGCCGGAGCGTCCGTGGCATGCACGCTGAGCGTTGCCCCCTTATCTTCCCGCCGGAGGGCATTGTTTGTGACCAAGCTGGATCCGGTCACCACCTCTACTGACATCGTTGGGCATCTGTGTTCACTCGATGTGGAAAACTTGAAGTGCCACCGACTGAAGACTCGCTACAAATCCTACGCCTCCTTTCACGTCTCTGTAGCTGCCGAAGACTTCGAGAAACTCTCTGACCCTGCTTTGTGGCCGAAGGATTGTCTTTTTAAACCTTTCAGAGGCGCACTTCGTCAAGAACTCCTTCACTTGTCTGAAGAAACCCACAAGCCCAACACTAAGTACAAAGATGAGTAACATCGCTTTGTTTTACCAGAATGTCCGTGGCCTGCGGACGAAAGCTGAATGTTTCTTTGCCAACATTACCCTCTCTAATTACTCAATTGTTTGCTTAACGGAAACTTGGTTATGTCCTAGTGTTGGTTCCTCCGACTACTTTCCGCCTGGTTTTGATGTTGACCGTCACGATCGTGATTTCTCTTCCCGGGGCCGAGTTGGAGGCGGTGTATTGGTCGCGGTTAACAAACAGTATAGTTCACTGAAGACGTGAGGATTTGGAAAGTTTTCCCGAGTCTCTGTGGGTGGAAATTGATTGTTCTAGGAGAAAACGTATTTTAATAGGTCTGTTTTACTTTCCTCCTCAGACGACACCAGATGATTTCCAAAGATGTCTCACTGACATTGAAAATACAATGAATGATTCACAGGGGAGCAATATCTTAATCTTGGGGGATTTTAACGCTCCAGGTATTAACTGGACACAGTTCAATGTCCTTACTGACAACTTTTATTGTAAACAAAAGTGCAACTATCTCCTCAACTTTACTTCCTTATTAGATCTTAGACAGCACAATAACATTCTAAACGACCAAGGTAATGCTTTTGACTTATGCTTTTCAAACACGGATGGTATACGTGTTATTCGAAGTGAACTGTGTATAGTTCCTGAGGATAGATATCACCCTGCTCTTGATGTAGTTCTTTCTGTTTTTGATCCTCCGGTCCTCAGTCCCTCTAATGGTCCTTCCCCACACACATCGTATAAGTATTCAGCGGGGGACTACACTGGAATGTATCACCATCTGTCGGGTGTTGACTGGGCTTCTATCTTGGAGTTGTCTGATGTCAACGACCAAGTATATCTTCTCACAACTGTTGTTCAGGAGGCCATGGACATATATATCCCTCTTAAATCGTCTAAAAAATCTCGCTTCCCTAACTGGTTCTCTCGTGAACTCAGAAAGCTTTTAAAACGGAAAACAATTTTGCACGGGAGGTTTAAGAAAAGTGGTCTTCCAAATTGGGAAGTTGAATTTAAAATTTGCAGAAAGTGATGTAAGAAACTTTTAAACAGTGATCGCCAGGCGCATTGCGACTCGGTAGAATCAGATCTTGTTAATAATCCCAAGAAATTTTGGAGGTACGCTAAATCGCGCTTGGGGAAGAATATTGAGTCCGAAATCGTCTTGAATCAGCATAGCGACAGTGCGAAGGGCATGTCTGAGTTGTTTGCGGATCACTTTGCGTCAGTCTACAATAATAATAATAATTGCTCCTCAACTATATTGCCTCACTCGGACGTATTTGGTGACTCATTAGGTTCTGTAGTTGTCGATGAGAAATGTGTTAGGCTATGTATTAATAAAATGAAACCCACATTGTCTGCAGGTCATGACGGGATACCCGCTGCAATTGTTAAGGGTTATCATGAATTACTTACGCCTATACTGTGCACAATTTTCGGCAGTTTGATACTTTAGACCCATGTTGCGGATAAAAAAACAGGACGCGGGACGGCCAAAAAAACGTGCTTTTCGTGTAAGGCTCGTCAAATCCTGAGGCGCTGGAGAAATTCAGCCTTCTGCGTTAAGTCCTTATTTCGAACTCTTTTTGTTCGCCTTCCGCCCATTGAAAAGCATGCGGGAAGGGCCTTAGAACGCACCTGGTATCGCTGCGCCGCAGCGTTCTTCCGCACGTCTGCTTTCCTCGCCGTCACCATGGCAACGAACGCCGAATGAATGGAAGCACGCACGGTACCGCGATCGAGCACCGGCGGAGGCGGTTGATCTGACATACCGCGTTCGGCTTTGGCTAGCAGACGGCGTTCGTAAAATGGCGTCAGCCGTTGCTGGCTTCACGCGGCGGTACCGTGCGTGCTTCCATTCATTCGGCGTTCGTTGCCATGGTGACGGCGAGGAAAGCAGACGTGCGGAAGAACGCTGCGGCGCAGCGATACCAGGTGCGTTCTAAGGCCCTTCCCGCATGCTTTTCAATGGGCGGAAGGCGAACAAAAAGAGTTCGAAATAAGGACTTAACGCAGAAGGCTGAATTTCTCCAGCTGCCTCATGATTTGACGAGCCTTACACGAAAAGCATGTTTTTTTGGCCATCCCGCGTCCTGTTTTTTTATCCGCAACATGGGTCTAAAGTATCAATCTGCCCAATTTTCAATAACTCCTTGACGTCAGGGATATTCCCTGACGACTGGAAACTGGCAGTGGTTGTTCCGGGGCTGAAATCTGGAAATAGTGGTGATGTTCTTAATTACAGACCGATTTCTCTTCTCTCTTCTTTTTCCAAACTCTTTGAAATGGTAATCCATCAATTCCTTTCCTTCAAGTTTCGTAGTATAGTCATTTCTAATCAGCATGGCTTCATGTCCGGCAGATCGACATCCACCAATCTCGTATCTTTTACGTCTGCTGCCTCTGAAGTAGTTTGTAATAGAGGTCAGCTTGACGTTTTTTTATTTCGACCTGAGTAAGGCATTCGACGTAGTCAACCACAACATCCTCTTATACAAGCTTTCCTCGTACGGAGTATGTGGTTCGGTATACAATTTGTTAATAAGCTATTTGTCTGATAGGCAAGCCAACGTCCGCGTCAACAATACTACCTCGTCCTTGTACAAGGCAAGCTCCGGAGTGCCTCAGGGATCTGTCTTGGGCCCCCTCTTTTTTAATATTTTTGCAAATGATGTCTCTCAAGTTATATTAAATTCTTCATTTCTGCAGTACGCTGATGATATAAAACTTTACAAAAAAATATCGACCTTAGAGGATTGCATCGCGCTTCAGAATGACGCATATTCCTTCGGTCGTTAGTCTTTAGACAATGACCTCCGTTTGAATCGTACTAAAACAAAAGTAATGACATATTCTCGCAAGAACCATGATATATTTTTTCCATATAGTTATCATGGCGAACTGCTGTCACGTGTAAGTGAACTGAGAGACCTTGGAGTTGTCTTTGATTCAACCCTGAGATTTGACCCTCACGTTACCAGAGTGGTTCAATCGGCCTTGCGCACGTTAGGTGCCGTGTCTCGCATAACGAAGGAATTTAAAAGCCCGTCCGCTTTTTTTACGCTGTATCGTTCCTTAGTTAGATCCCAGCTAGAGTACGCCTCGGTTGTTTGGAACGGCATTTCCAAAACGTTTCTATTCTTAGGTTTTCATTTTGTTTTTTTAGTGATCTTCTTTTTGTAACCCACTCCCCTCTGTAATGCCCTCGGGCCCTGAGGGTACAATAAATAATAAATAAATAAACAGTTTATTTGTCGAGCGCGTCCAAAACAAATTTATTTCTATCTTTAAATATCGTTACATTGAGAAAGGTGATCCTTGTCTGAACGGTGGGTGTAACTCGCAACTCGTCAACTTGTTGTGCCTGCAGCAGCGTCGGGTGAAGGCAGATATGTTGTTTTTGTTTAAGACCCTGCACGGCTCGATTAACTCTCCCAGCCTTCTGTCCGAAGTGAGCCTTAGAGTTCCACCTGTGCCTACACGGCTACAATCATCTTTTTATATAGCTCGACATTTTAGCCCCTTAAACCCGATCCGAAGATCGGCTGAATGTTATAACCGCTACTCTGACACAATTGATATTTTTAACTCATGCGGGAGCAAGTTCGGAAATGCTGTTCGAAACTTCAACTTGCAAGACAAGGGCTGATCAGTTGAAGCGTTGATGTTTGTCAGTACGTTATCCAAGTATTTGCTTTCTGCTCTCACACCTGGTTATGTCTCTGTTTTGTGCTTTTTATTTCCCTAGTTGATGTGAGTGTCTTTTATACTTGTTAATATTTTTATTCTCAGACTGGTGAACTACGTTCTCCTTCTGCACTCGTGTGTATGTGTGTATGTATGTGTGTGTTTTGCTCATTTGTTTTGTGTGCCAGCACTAAGGCCGATTGGTTGTTCCTGGACACTTTAATAAACATTGATTGATTGATTGATTGATTGATTGATTGATTGATTATTAATATTATTATTAGTATTATTATTATTTGCTTTGACGATTTGCCTAGGAATCTAATTTAGCGTATTTTCATGTATAACTCCCCATTTGATTGCGTACCGTAATAACCAGGGCTGGACTCCAAACGTTACCGAGTAAGCTGTTTTATACGTCAGCGGTTAAGACCATATGTAAATGTGAGTATAAAGCATCTGTAACTAGATTTGGCAACCCCCTGAATTCTTGCCTGGATGTTCATTTGATAATATTCAACTATGGCTGCGGATGGTGAAAAGTTTTTGCTGACAACCGAAATAAACTTTACTATTTATCGTTAAAAAACGTTAATAACAGTATACAGTGCCCCACGTGGGAAAGTTAAAGCAATATCAGTTTCTGAAATACTTTAAGACTGTAAACCCTGAAATTAAAAAAAATGCTATCACGAGTTCTCCATCCTCATCGGGAAAAGTTTGCACTGTAACATGAAATGACTCCGCATGCGCTGGAGAGTAACAATTAATAAATTGAAGAGAAAGCCAGTGCAGAATTCTGAACGGGGAATCGAACCAAAGACCTTATAATTCTGAGCCAGACGCTCAACCACCCCTCCAAGAAAAATACCCTTTTCACATCTTAGCCCCGTAAGGGCAGACTGTCGAACCGATCCCGGAGCAAACCCCTAACCGAAGTCAAGCATTTAATATTGAGCCAGAACCGGAAAGGAGTGGTAATAACATGAGGCGGTTACCGGTTCATTGGAAAACCGTTAGGCGTAACAAAAAGAGTGTCGCGCTTTCTTGCAGGTGCCAGCGCGAAGTCAATAAAACATTCACGACACTTGCGTCAATCGCGCAGTTTGGACAATAAAAAGAAAGAAAAAGAAAACGGCGGGGATGTGGAGACATTTAAAAAATAATGAAACAAACAAAAATATTTAACGTCTTTGTGCAGCAAGACTTGTCGTCAACGAGTCGGCGCTGTGGCGGATACTTCTAGGCTTTTTTCACCTTACCATAGACCGCGAAGGAAGCTACAAGCAACCGAACCCAATCCATACCTCGGAGAGTGTCAGTGCCCTTCGGTTGGGCGGTGCGACGTGGGGAGCGCGAAGTCTCCTGACAAGCTACGAGCAATAGAATGGCACGGGTAACTCGTAGCGTTCATCGTGAACAGCGTAAGGTGAAATGGAGTATATCTGACTTTGCCAAGAAACTAATTAAAGTACTGGTGTGTCTGTTTGTGAACCATTTCTTGCTGCTGAGCAATATTCTTCAGAAAGAAGGGCAAACATAAACATAAAAGGGCAAGAAGTCGACGGCTGTCGGCGTCTTTGATCCACGGTGACAAAATCTGGAGGCGCGAAAAGGCGAAGCCGCGGCGAGTGCGACCGACATTGTACGCGGCGCCGGTCGCCTGGACGCCAATCGCGCAGTGCAGTTCAATGCCCTGGACACTGCTTGAAAAACAATGTTTGCGTATTATCAGACCAGCATGTTGCTCGTTTTTATTTCTATCTTTTTTTTTTCAAATTATATTTAGGCCACCTTTCATTGCGTTTCAGCTTTTGAACTCAGTCGTTCGAATAAGGTGTTCGGGCGCGCGCCTTGTGTCCTTGGCTTTTGAATACGGTGAGTGCTATTGTCACGGAGTCACTGTGCGTGCCGGCAGATTGACCTTACAAGTGAGTACAGAACTTCGGGGCTCTTTCTGAGCTCTTCTTTCACCACTTAATTCACTTAATTTGCGTAGGACGGTGTTTGCGATAGAAAGTCAAGATTACAAAACAAAATTAAAAGGGCGGTGCAACGATATTGAGTTGGAATGTTTTTCACTTTACACTAACTTACTGGCACGTGTGGGACCCAAGTATACTCGGACTCAACACTAGTGACCTAAAAACACCTCTGTTGTGCGATAATCCCGAGAAGAAAAGTGAGCATTTCCTTTTGATCTTTCGTTCGCAAAACTTAAATGACGTAGATAGAGGCTCGCAGCGTTGGCATAGTCCCCCAGCGTTAAAACGCTACTTCGGACTCTACAAGGTCATTCGCCGCCTTGGGGGCTTGAACTACGGGGTGCTCCCCGACGGAATCGGCCATCTAGACGCCGCCAGCCACGACCCGAAGTGGTCCACGCAGTTCGGCCCAAGCCGTTCTACGCACGTTAGGATTCTGACGCTGCATGTTTATTTCAGCTCACCGTATTTTCGTTTTTGTTTTTAGCCATATTTGTTTTCCTTTCGTGTTGCATCGGGACGATGCGTTTTTAAAGGGGGGGGGGGGGGGATAATACCGCCGCAGGGCCGAAAAAGCAACGCTCAGCCACGGGCTTCTAGAACGTTCGCGTTTATTCTTGCTCCAGAAGTAACTTTTATCATTTTGCCCTGCTTTCTTGTTCTCAAACGTGCCTGTACATTTTCGCCCCAGAACGCGCGACGCTGAAACCTTCTGGGCCGAATATTCTAGATGGTGACGCACACTAGATAAGGAGCTGCGCGGAACCTTGTCGAGTCAGTCTCGCCCTCGCTTCCTGTTACGCCGCCAAATCGCAGCACGCTTTTTTGCTGCCTCGACGTTCGTATTTTTTTTTTGGCTTGGAACAAGTTCACCGATTAAACCTTTATTTTCAGTTCACTGTTTATCCAAAAGTCACCTTCATTCGTTACAATATTTTGGATTCAGTCGTGTTCTTCAACATGACCGCCGCTTGATCTACACCCCAAATAATCTTGCTAATTTTTTTTGCTTTCGTTTTTTTGTGTATGCCAATGTTCTACATGCATAATTTTATCTTCATTTTTTATGTTTTGCTTCATCTGCATGCCAATGCTCCCCATTAATATTTTTATTGCCCCCCATTTTATTTAATGTGTTAATGGAACATATAATAAATAAATGCACGAATAACTTTTTCTCGAAACTCTTCACTGTTTTCATCTACCGTCTTGCTATTGGTTTTTCAAGACCATAGCCTTTCCTATTATTATTCGCCTTGCACAGTTTTTTTATTTGTAACATTTATTTTGTATCTATTCAATATTCAAATCACTGCCGCACCAGCTGTTGCAAAACGGATGCTAGTGCACAATACCTTTCTTACCTCTGTGTTCATGGCGCCGTCGTTCGCTATATTGCAAGATTTTGAAACGTAGCAATTTCACATGAACAAAAAACTTGTATTATGTTAATATCAACCCCCAACTTGGTCACAATTTGTGAGTTTTAAGGTTGTAACTATAAAAGTCAAGCAAGTATGAAGTCGCATTCAATTAAATTTTAATTTGTTTCTTAAGTTCACGTGTTTTGTTCTGTTTAATTCATTGCGATGAAAATTTGAAGCGGAAGTTTTATTTTGTATGAACGGAGAGGCACCAAAAATGGCACATTTTGATGCTATAATGTTTGGAAGAGCGATCGCAAACAATTCGTAGGGAAAAGAAAGGAGTTTTTCTGACACATTAAAATGCCAATACCACTTTACGTACCACTAGCGAACCGAATGAGGGACTAATTTCGCCTCACTGCTGTATCCACTATACAGTCCTGACTTCGCTTCTCCTACAGAGACTTTCGTGGACATCACTATGCCTTCAACGCAGTTGTTATGGTTATCAGGAACCGGCTGCGTAAACAAAATGTTGAATTCTTTCTCACTAACTTTCCAAAGCATGCTTTTCTTTTACAGAAGTCTGTCATTTCTCTGGTAACTACAATTACTTTAGCGTGTTATTTATAAGCATATTTCCACGAAATCAGGAGCAAGGCTGATTGTGGCAATGCTTTTTATTCAACCTACTTATTCTTCGGGGCGAGGACGTTGTGTTGTTGGGATATATGTACACTTGCCAAAAACATCAAAATCTGGATCGTTTGTTGGAGGGACTTCAAGGGAACATTCGTATCCTGATTGGCAAAGGTCCCGTAGACGAGGCTTGCAGACTTCATATGGACACTAAAACAAAAGAAATCACATTTATCAGTGAGAAGAAAAACATAGGAGAGGTCGTATGACAACTTCTAATTTTAATGTGACAAGTACAATTTACGCTTATGTTGTGCAATATTTTTGCTTGGCCTCATTTTAAAGCATTTCATACTTTATAACGAAACACACAACTGACGGGAATTGATCCGTTCTTCCGTCCATACATATGACAGGGCACGTCTGCACAATCTGTTTTGTTACCATAGCAACTACAACAAAACAATTTGCACAAGCACTCGCCAATAAGTAACCCAATGCATACTCATCCGCCACCTGAAATCGAACGCAGAACCTTGCGGTTGGGAGCCTGAAGCTCTGACTCAGCAACAATGGACGACATTATTTGTGTACCGGCTATAGTGTATACTCTACGTCTCCTACTAAAATTAGCACCTGCCGGTAGTGTATGTTTACATTTTTGTACATGTTTATTTATTGCTGGCCACCAACAGCAACATGCATTCCGGTAAAGCAGCACAACACATATAGAAAAGAATCAGACAAATACATTTAACACTCTAGCATTATACACTTAAGAATGCCAAGCATAAAAATAATCACAAAATAAAATCACGTATTATAATATGTTTCTTACTTTACCTAGTGCATATTGATTCCGTAGATGAGAGTGATGACAATTAATAAACAGTAGGTTTATTTTCCCCAATAAGCGTTTGGGTCAGTTTTACAGCGCAGCTCTTAGGCACCCGTTTCCGACTTGAGCAGCGTCGCCGTCGATTGGCGTCGCCGTCGCCGTCGCTGTCGGCGTAACCCCGCGGTGCATTATGGGAAATGCCCCATAATGCACCGCGCAGGACCCTCGTGGCGCCACTCGTGACGTCACGTGTGACGTCACGAGGGTTCCGCGCTGTGCATTATGGGAGATTTCCCATGATGCAACGCGCGGGGGGGGAGGGAGAGGGGAGGAGGATGGGGAGGAGGGGAGGGGGAGGCAGGAGGAGGAGGGGAGGAGGGGGAAGAGGAGAAGGGGAGAGGGGAGGAGGAGGAAAGAGGAGGGAGGGGGAAGAGGATGAGGGGAGGAGGACGAGGAAGAGGAGGGAGTAGGGGAGTAGGAGTACGAGGGAGGATGAGGTGGAGGGAGGAGGGGTATACCCTCCCCTTAGTACCCTTCCCTCCTCCTCAAGAGGTGCGCTGTAATTCGGTGCTACACGGTGATGTAAACGTCTTTCATTCTTTTGTTTCTACATCTTTCGATTTTGGTTTTGCTGGCAACCTGACTTGGAGTAGATGTTTAATCTGGGAGTTTCATGGGACCCGTTTATTACATATACTGTCACTTTGATAGCATAACATCTTCTATAAGCTTATAAAATAAGAAATATTAAGTGTTTTGAAGATTATAAAAGGCAAATTTTGAAAATGTATTAAGTTTATTAAATTAATTCACACGGTAGTCGTTCCCTATCTATCACAAAAACAAAACACTGGTGGCTTTTGAGTGCAGGCTGGCGTCTGATTTCTAAAAGGTTCTAAACTAACTTACCCATTTTTCACGTGTGAACCACTCCAAAACAAAAGCTTTCTTACTCGTATGAATTATTTTTTTGAAATACCAAAAGTCTTAAGCCTTAAAACAAAAAAAGGTAAGAATGTTTTATCATGCTTTCCATATCGAGTTGGGCGTAAACACGAATGAGGGGTCAATCCTTGTAGAATTCTTGCGTCTTAAAGCTAAACTAACAAACAATAAAGTGATAAATCTATACTGTAAATTTGTAATAAGGATAGCGATATAATTCAAACAGGCATCACGTGCCACGTCTACAAAACGCGACAAATATAGATGGAATAGGCTTTCTTGCAGTTGTTCTTATTTCATTCCTAAACAAAGTTACTTTTTTTTTTAAACATACAACGTAATAAATCCATTCGTTCGGGACTCCAATTGAGATGTTAAAGGGTAACTCCGGCCAAAAGTTGAACTAAAATAAATGAATGATATCGATTTACGAAGACTAGATATCAGTCAGTGTTGTACGGAACGGTGTTCCAAGGAACGGCGTTCCTGGAACGCGTTCCTTTTAGGAGGAACGAAGGTAACGCCGCCGTTCCATTTTGCATCGGTGGAATTGGAACGAGAACTCGTTACATTTTTACTGGAACGGAAAAAAGAACGGCGTTCCTTTTTTTCGCTCACTGGGGTCATTTTTATTTTTTTTTCCTAAGAGGGAAATTTTAAGAGTATAAAAACAATGTCTTTACAAACAGCAGAATCTCGTTAACGTTTTCGTTACTTATATTAGGGTTTATTTTGTGTGGTCCTCGCTTGGTAACAGTTGGGTACAAGAAAGTTAGTGTACATCGATTTTTTTTCAGTGCACGAGGCTGCGGTACAAAAAGCAAAACCGTAAGTCAAAGGAAAAGGCACAGAAAGTGGGACGTTTCCAACTCAGCTACTTTCTTTGCTTCCACGAATCCTCATACACGCAGAAATCTAAGGACGACTACAGCTGCCACTGAACGTCCACAAACACACCCACGGTTAGAACAAAAGAACCGGCTACCAGACATCGAACGCACCCTTCTATTCAGAACATTGGTCACCTAAAAAATACTAAAAAATTTACCGTTATTCCCTCTCCCCTTGTCTTCCACCTTCAAACTGAACAACGAATCCAACCTTCACAAAGAAGCACTTGTAGTTTTCAAGACTGACCTCCCCAAAGTCCTACCCTCTTTTTCAGCTGCTCGTCTTGCAGACAGCAACATCGAGAAGCAACTGTTGTTAAGTTCGAACAAGGGACTTTGTTAGTTTGAAACGTGTGAGGGTCTTAAAACGCTCGTGCAATGTGGTATAACAGTACATTTGGCTCGCCTGAATCTCCCACCACAAACACGAATATGGTTAAAAGATGATATTTTTAATGGTGAATATATCAAGAAATAAAACTCTGCTTCTGCTTGTTTTCTTCTGCTGGTGCCCTTACATCACGGCATTCACTTTCCTATGTTGCCACTTAAGGGAGTAGATAAAAAAAAGCTTTCCTTGATTTAACTAAATATGGTAATCAGCAAAACAAAAATGTAACGTAAATGTAACGATACGTTCCATTTTTTAACTGTAACGGGAACGAGTTCCTTTTTTAGATATGGAACTTGTAACGGGAACGCGTTCCAAAAATCAGAAGGAACGAGGAACGAGCTTTCGTTCCTTGTTTTGATGAACGTGTAGAACACTGGTATCAGTACTGCCAAAATATTACACTAATGAAACAACCGCGGTCCACGCTAAAACAGACATCACAAATGCTACCACCAGCTTCTCTGCGGGCATTGAGCGGGTTGGCTGTTTGTCAAGCAATCTTGTTCCCCGATGTCATCTTCGTACTGCCACTTTTCTCGCCGTACTTTTTCGCTGCGTTTTCAACCGTCCCAGCAGACGATTTCTGCTTGTTGTGTTATTTTATAGCGGCCATAGTTTGTGAGTGCTCGTCAGCGATCGCGCAAGAAGAGGATTGACTCCCCGCTCGTTCAAGCTCGTCGTGGTGCCGAAGGTGGGATTCACTGGCGGCTATACACCTTTTTCGTTTAGCCTCGCACCCAGCCACGTTGTCCCCATATCCGGTATGCGTTCCGAACAAAAAGCAAGAGATTACGACCCCGAACAAGTAAAAAAGTATAGAAGGGTCATAACAAGAACGACTGACGGTTGCAATTAAAATGTTAACATGTACTACTGTCGAGGCGAGAAGAAAGCGATGTTTTCACGCATACCGGAAGTTCCAGAATTGAAGATGGCGGCGCCCACGTAAAAAAGGTGAATAGTTTAGTCCGTTTATACTCAGCGCGATCTTACGACTGGCATCCACAGCGCTTCTGCAAAGTGCATTCCGCACCACCAAGATTGTAGTTTTTCTCAGAAGATATGGGGAGGATTGTTCTGAGCCGGCGCTGAACCTGCGTTCATCGTGGCGAGCTCGCTTTTTGACCGGCAATTATATAAAGGTGTGTTAATATTTGTTAGAGATGTTTGATATCTACGAAACAAACAGTAAAACAACCGCAGCATCTTACATGACTGATCAAAACTGCTCTGGCGACTAGGCCATTCGTACGTTTTGCGGTGCCGCGGTACGAGCTTTGTGACACATGATGGTCATGCACCTGATCACAAGCGTTGCCAGCATGCTCGAGCCGGTAGTTTCGGTTTTGCCGTAGACCCCCGAAACAAAAGTTTGAAATAAGATATTTAGAAAACTAGACAAGGCATCGAATTAAAAGTGATACCTCGTAATTCAGAGACACGTTATACACTAAAATCAGTCGTAACCCTAAAATCGAGAAAATGTACCGGAGTTACCCTTTAAGGTTCATTGATTGGCATTGGGTGTTACAATGTGAACAGTAAAAAGCGTGACGTGTCTGTGCGAATTGTATCGCGCGCAGAGTACAATCAAAACATCCACATGATTGTAAACCTGAGACTGGGGCAGAAAGAGAACACATCAGAAGGTAGAAAAAGAGGAGGCAACGTCTATTTGAGACGTTGCCTCCTCTTTTTCTACCTTCTGATGTGTTCTCTTTCTGCCCCAGTCTCAGGTTTACAATCATGTTCAACTTACACCAGCTCGCCTGCACTTTGACCATTTTTTCGTAAAACATCCACGTCGGGGTCATTTGGAGATATGGATCTGCTTCTTTAATGCCATCACTGATTAGACTTCTTTTATCACAGGCTCATCCCATTTGCTTGCATAAAAAGTTCCCAGAATCTTCAAAGCAACTCTTATCTCCGCGGTTTCCTATTTAGCATCGAGGCTGACAATCCATCCCATATATCATCTCGATTTTATGTCCCTATGTCAGCCGGTATAGCCACATATTTGCCAGTGTATTGTTGAGGAGTGCAAAATAAATATATTATTTTTTCGTGTGAAATTCGGAAGTTAATAACAGCCATACCTTGAAACATCGGTGGCAGCAACCACAATGTGTGGTGTAGTTGCCGCACTGGCAGTTGCCGGCAGGATGTCTACATTGAACCTCAGAGCAGGTGGGGCAGTCCAGTATACTTGTTCCCAGGATGCTAATATGAACGAATGCAATTGAATTAAAAAAATTGTGGCGTACACTTTGTGATACTACTCACAAATATGTTTTCTAGTTTAATTATGCGAATAATTCTTTCAAAATAATATATATTTTCTATATTCTACTCGTTGTGTACTCTTACCATATTGTCGAAACTCCAACGAGCACAAACAAGCACAGAGTCGTCTTCATTCTTGGTTTTGTAGTCACTAAATCAAAACAAGCAAACATACAACTGCAGTGACATATTGTTTCATCGAAATTCAAATTAAAATAAACACAATTACTTGCACAACTTGCCACCAGAAAAACAACTCTACGACCTACGCTGTTCAGAACTTTTTTCCAGTCACAGTCCTATTTACAAGTTACAAACGAATAATCAAATCTAGTGTTTCAAGGTAATTTAAGTTCAAAACCAAGCGATGTAGAATGTATTAAATTCGCCACAATAAAACTAATAAAACAAAAATGGCACTGGGGATACAAAACTATTTCCGCGGAGTAACGTTATCGACAGCGGCGGACGCCAGGTGACCAGTGTAAAGGAATAATTAGCAAATTAATTACCTTAAACACGCTAATTAACTCTGTTCGTAAAATAGCTTTATTCCGTACATTCAAACGAGAGATCTGTTACCCGTCGTTAAAATACCCTAGCAGTTGCTAACTTTTAGACAACTAGATTCTGCCCCACGCGCTGTGGTCTGTCGCGTCGAGCTCCGCGGCAGAGCAGAACGCGAAAAGAAAGCATGAAGTGAAACCACCTTAACCACGGTGGAAAAAGAGAGAGAGATTTTTCTAAACAAGGCCAGCCAAGGCGGCAAAAATTCGAACGGGCTTCGTGCGTCTCCCGGCAGGGGCACTGTAGGTCTAGCGGCTCTCTCGCAGGCGCGGTCGCGTGGCATTTTATGCTCCGTTTCACTGCAAGCCCGACCGCAGTTGTCGCTATGATCCGATCTGGAGTATATAGAGTTCCTGTATAGGCTCCCTACGGGAGCCAGAGTTGCGCGTCTGTTTTCCACGTACCGCCACTCCGCGATTTGCCGAGATCCGATCACGTGAGGGGCAGACTCATATGCTGTGCAGGGATGTAGGCGTCGCACGCGCCCTAGAGTACGTCCATCAGCTTTTGAGCGCGGCGCCGCGATTCGCCGAATTCAGTAACGTGAGGAGCAGGCTCCAAATGCCGTACAGGAAAGACGGCGCTACGGGGATGAATGCACAACTCGGGCTCCTATAGACCAACTCAGCTCTTGGACGTGACATCACTGCGGTGGCGCTGCTGTCGGCACTGCGCATGCGCAGCGCCTCGCTTCTCCCGGATCTGGTTCCTGCGCACGCGCAGTGCCCACACCCTGTGTGAGCAAGCGAGGGCTTGTTTGTAAACACTGTGTTGGTGTATACATGGGTTGCACCGACGTCACATAGCATACTTCTAACCACCATGTAAGAGGAGGAGAGGGAAGCTGCTCTTGTAAGAATTTTCAGTGACGGATTATAATCTTCTGGGAGGAGAATAGCGACGCCTGCAGAAATCCGGGAGGCACGAAAGACGGTCCTGATAAGAGGGGAGCTCCCTCTTTCCCTCGCCTCTGGTGGTCATCGATGCGCTCTTTGAATGACGTCACGAGCAACCTATGTATAGAGGAACTCTAATCTGGAGCAGCGCAAAAAGTGCAACGTCGCGAATCGTTTTCGTGCGCTAGCTCTCACAGATTAATCGAATCACGCGCAGTGAATGCGGCGCGATCCCTCGCTTTTTTCCGTGCATGATTGGTTTGCCCGATTATAGCAAAGCCGCAAAGACAATGAGCGCAGTGACAATGCACTTTTGGCTCTGCTTGATTGGCTCTTTCGGAAGGTTGCTGCGGTCAGACTTGAAGTCAAGCCGAGTATAGCGCGGCATTTAAAACAGGCGCGAGTAAGGACGGCCCCTCGAGTGACTATCGTGGGTCCCCTACCACTTTACACGCGCTGCGCCATCTCAGGGCGCTCTGTCGGAAATGCGAGTGAAACTTCTTCGACAAGCTCCTTCTATGGCGAGGTGGCACCGTTTAGGCACCTCTCGATTCTTCCACCGTGGCCTTAACTTTACCACTCAGAATCCACGAACGCCTCGCAACTCAGCGGTAGAAATGAGAATGCCAACGCTTTCGTGCTTACGTGTGCCACGGAAAAGCTGCTTGTCTTCTATTTGTACGGTGCCCAGGTGGCTCCGAAAACTGTAACTTATTTGGTCGGAGGGCTATCCTCGCGGCAATCGAAGAACTGTTCCGTGATGTAGCGCTTAGTAAAACAGCACGAGCGGGGAAGGCCGCTTGCTCAAGGTCGAAATCGCGGCTGGACCATGGACACTGCAGCAAGTTACCTGACTGGCAGTCTACGCTTGCTGCCACTCCTCACACGAAGGTGCCTAGGTCACTACACATATTTTAGCGATAGGGGCATTATTTAGTATAAGCATTTCTTATTTTTAACGAATGAGCCATCCAATAACTGACGATTTTTGTAGTCACCTGAGCCAACACCTCGTAGATAAGAAAGCCTAAGTGCTCAATTTTCCTGCGTCACTAAAGAATGCCACTGAAGGCCACAGACTGGACGCGACCACGGCGTTGGAACTCCTGTTCATTCAGTGAGAACACGACTCCGAGCCCAACTCTGACGCCGTAGTCGTGTCCAAGCTGTGGACCGCGGTGGCCTTTTTTAGTGGCGCGGGAGAATTAAGCGCTTGGGATTTCTTATCTGGGTGGTATTTCATAAGCATTGTAGTGCAAGAGAGGAGCCAAAAGCGGAGATCTCTCGGCAGGCAAATTTGCGGCATTGTCTTCCATACAACCGCGATTTCGCTCTTGAGTGAGTGGCCTCTCCTGTTCGGGCTGCTTCATTGAGCGCTACGCCATGAAGTATTGTTATTCTGCTGCCGCCAGGATTACACTCCCACAATTCTAGATACAGTTGGCGTATTCCAGATATGTTTTGTGAGCACTGTACGTGGCACCAAAAACGACTAAAGGCCGAGATCACCTATTGCCCCATGCTAAATTGCCGCCCACGACAATTTACCACGGGGCAGTACTGTTAGTTTTCGCTATGCGGTTTTACAAATCACAGATGAACGGTACGCGATTGTTCAAACTTTAAACTTGAAGCGTTTTTTGGCTCATCAGGATAGGTCGCCAGATTTACTGAAGCCCAAAAAATCGAGCGCGAAGCTCTACGCTGATTGGCTCGTGAGATGGTCACGTGATCAACGCTGATTGGCTTATTCCGGGGAAGATGAAAGGTTCTGGAAAACCATCACGGTTTAAAACCCAACTAGCGCCAGTATCTATATTCCAGGAACTGCTATCAAGTTTATATGCAAATTGTTAAGTCAAATGATCAAGAGCGCCGTGAGCATAGGCGCCTGGCTCGGTAACGTTCCGAAGCAGTAACGGAACGTGTCACGCGTAACGTAATTGTCCAGCAGTGTGCTACTTTTTTTCTTTCTATCGAGAGGATACTTTAGAAAAATTAAATTCATTACGAGAATGAAATACGTTTAAAGCGCGTCTTTAGAATCCTTTAAAATTTGGATGTGGTCCGAGGTTGGAAACCAAGGTTGCACTGATAGTTAGGCGAATGATATGTGAATCCTTAATTTCAGGCACTTCATCTCTATTTTTAAAAAGAATCATATCTCAAGTTTGAACTGATTTTTCTTAACAACAAACAAATAACTGTGTCCAAATTGCGTTGAGGACGCGACGATTGTTGGTATAGCAGCCAAACTTGGAATGTCACCACGAGAAGCTTGATTATTGTTCATCAATCCCTTGTCTTTGCAATAAATGTGTAAGGAAGAAACTGAAACACCATCAGTAACAATCACTAGAGGAACACATGCAAGCTCCGATAATATCAGATACATTTGTTGTAAAAACTGAGCAGAGGCTCCCTACACGTTCGTAAAAATACCTAAACCTTTAATTTAGCGATCTTTGCTTAACTATAAAAGTAATTACTTGCGTCAAACTATATATATATATATATATATATTATATATATATATATATATATATATATATATATTATATATATATATAAACTTCAGAGTGCCTATTGTTTATCATACTTCTCACAAGGTTATATTCGATATACGGATTTGTAATCAGTTTAAATATACATTATAACCTCGAAGCTGACCCCAACACACATGCTTCATTCCCATGAAGTAATATTTTCGGAACCTAAGAACAGAGTGGTCAGACGACAACGAGATTTGGAAGAACAAAAAAAAAAAAAAAAGGAACACGCGTACAAGAACTATATTCGCCGAAAACATTTTGTGGCGTTTGTGAGAGGGAAATAGACCACGTACACAGCTTTAATTGGCGCTCAAAAATCGCGAGTGCATTCCCTAATTTAGTTTTGATTGCATTGCCACAAAAACCATTTTTGACGATTACGGAAATATTAAATTTATATGTATAACACTTGCATTCCAATTTAATATATAGACGGAAAAATGACTCACCGGTGTAACAGCACAAGAGAAGGGTTAAAACAGAATGGAGAAACTGCGCACCATGCCTATTTATACTTTCTGTGCTCCTAGTGACAAAAAAGGTGGGATTCGCAAGAGAAGACCCTTACCCTTATCTCTCTCGAGAGAGAGAAAGAGAGATAGAAACAGAAGACTTCAGAAAGAGGAAATATTAACGTGTACGGCATAGCCAGAGGTCAGACAGTGATCATTAGTTGGGGGGAGGGGAGGATGCAGATTAAGTATGCCGGGTGTACACGGCTCTCATAGCAGAGAAGAACCAAGGTATACAAGCGGGCGCGCAAGCATCATCACACTGTGTTCTTCACGGAGGGCACGTGAAGGATGCGCCGTAAGTCTTTCAAGGTCCAGCTGGGTTTCCTCCAAAACACAGGTCTCAATAGCCGCCTGCAATTACCGTCGACGTATCGCCACTTGACGGGGAAACAACCCTCTTAAATAACTCTTGTTTGGGTTCGCCTCCTGCCTGTTCCAGCGAATATAATCCTAGGATAACCTTGGGGACGATAAACAGCTTCGAGGTTACACTGATACGACTCCCAATATAGTATTTAAACGAATGTTGCAGTCATGTCTACTAGCTGAACTAATGTTTGACCTGTACGCAAACATTTATTTTTAAACACAAGCGTCTTTTTGGTTAAAAAGTACAATGAACTGTCTTGATATTTTGTGCACCTCTTTATAACGTATTTATTTTAATGTCAGAAAAACAATAGACATTTTGCAGATTTTTAGTTGCTTAAATTCCCAGGTTGCTACTCTTTTTGAAGCAAATCCTACCCTTGCCGAACGAGTTCAAGTTGTCGAACGACTTTTAATAATTCATGTGTTCTGACCATATACCTTATTTTTTTTTTAGAAGTCAGGAGTTTATAACGAACGTTATAAGGTCACTAAATATTAAAACAACGTTCATCATATTATTTTTGTTCAACAGGACGGCAACCTCTATTGTTAATCTTTTACTTCGCCGCCAGTGCGCGAGCTCATGAAGGTTCCTTTTGAAACTTAAATTTGTCACACATAAATTAGTATGTTTTTTTGTGTGTGTTCTGGCTTATAAAGCAACCCTTGACTTGTATTGCAACGTTTTAAATAAAAGACTATAACGTTTCTGTTGACACTGATATTACGGAAAAACCGAGCCTTATACGCAACTCGAACACACCCCAGTCCGCACGCACATACAGTATTGCGCCGACATTGAACTCAGATTTGGAAGATGGCGCCAATATCTATTCGATCCATACGACATCTCTAAAATATCAGTTAAGGAGAATGTGCAAAAATAAATGCTATCGCACTGAAGGAGAACCGCTATCGCATTTCATAACTTCCCTTATAGAAGTAAAATATTTGCTGGTTACTATCTTGTTTTAGATGACTTAGAGCCGGTTGCACCAACGTCGCTTACCTTAACCCAAAGCGGCTCTTTCCTAAGCCGGCTTAGCGCCCTAAACCGAGCTCGGATAAGCGCGGGTTTAAATTCCGGTTGCACCAAAGTAAACTCGGGTTTACCGACGCGCCCGTAGCTAAACGCTGGATTTGCGTAGGGAAGCTAGGGACAAACAGAGCGAACTAATGAACGCCCAGAGGGACGAATACGATTGGCGGAGAGAAATCACGTGATGTAAACAACTTTTTTTGCCGCGGTCATCGGCGCCGGCGGTTGTTCTTCGCTGTTTTTCTACGGTGAGTAGCAGATGAAACATTGTTTGATTGAACAACTCTGACACAGACTTTTGTAAACTTGACAAAAACATATTTGAAAACTTTAAATAAATACGAAAGGTCTGTACATTTGTCTACGTGTGGTTTCTTATAGGTGCTAGCAGACGACTGCCACTGCGAATCGTTTTCACTTCTGCTCCTATCTGCTCCCCAATTCGAAATGAAGGAAACGACGTGCAACCGGGCACCAAATTTCACTGAACGCGAGAAGGACGCATTATTAAACCTTGTGGAAGAATTCAAGAACATTGTCGAGAGCAAAACAACGAATAAGATTACTACAAAAACCAAAAACCGGGTATGGGACCAAATTACGCTAAAATTTAATGCGGTCATGGGTTCTAGGCGAGAGGCTTACCAGCTGAAAAAATGTTACGAAAATATAAAGAAGAAGGCCCGGAAAGACTTGGCCGTTAACAGGCTGGCCGTGAGGGCCACTGGTGGGGGTCCCTGCCCGACGCCTCTCAGCAGGACAACCGAAAGGTTGACAGCCTTCATCGGGCCGCTGCTGGAGCCTCTACCGAACCGCTTCGACTCCGACGCTGTGTCCTCTGAAGGTAATTCAACCTTGGTTATTTCTAGCTTGCATGCCCTTCCGTAGGCACGTATCTAATAGTTTTGTTTCTATTACTTTCCGTCCAGTGCAGGAAGCCACTCAGAGTATCACAACAGAGCAATATTACCTGCCGTGGGACCCTGAGTTCGAAGTCACGAACCCCAGTTCACAGGTAAACACATACTCGAGAACACACGACAACGAGGCCGCATTTTTTTTTCCTAAAGTCATTAAGACTAAAAGTACACCTGTACCTCCCCTCCCCTTTTTTATTTATTTTGTTTTATTAATTAGAATTGCTTTAGCAAGCTCAATAGCATGGCTGTGGAGTTTAGAAAGTAAGCTAGAGCACCCCCATAGGGATGATATCCTAGGCTCACAATTTCTAAGCAAAATTTAATATTATACAATGACTTAATATGATGGCTATACACAGAATTAATTAAGACATATGGTTAAATATGTGCAGAAGTAGCAGGGACAAAACCACACAGTGTTTGTGTCTTGTGTTTCCTTTATCACTGATATTCTGTGTCATAACCTCAATGTGTGCTGCTTTTTTTTTACCATATGTTTTGACATTTTTCAAACATGTAGAGACATGAAAGAGAGATCTTCAGGAGGGCATCACTGAAGGGCCCAAATAAATATTTGTCCCTGGCTTTATTTCTGTCAAGGTAACCATATGGTTTAAATTAACACTATGTATGTTGTGCACAACTAAAAATTAGGAAGTAATTAAAACATGCATTTCGTCATATATCTTCTTTTTTTTTATTTTCCCCCTGTATGATTTTTTCCTGCTTTACCTTTTTCACTTTTTGTCTTCAATATATAATGATCACCTTCTATGCTTTTTGTTACATAATGATTGCACAGAATATGTTACATTTGTTTGGTTTTACTGAGTGTTATACTGCTGAAAATGATCTTAGAAAAACTTTTCCTTGTTAATGACTGTTTGCTTGGTTTATTATCCTAATCTTGGTTTATTTGCTTGGTTTATTTCCTTGTAATAACTGTTTGCTTGGTTTATTATCAGCATTACTTTTACACAAAGTTCAACAACCTCAAATGTAATGTATATTACTGTGCGAATAGACCGTTCTAACTAAATTATTATAACCAATTAATTAAAGCCAAAATTTCTTAAAACAACTGTATGTCTGCAACTGCAGCACATATTTGAGCACCTGGTAGTGAAACACCGAGTCGTGAAAATACGTGCTCTCCTAATGCTTATTACCCATGTTCCACTTAAATAACAAGTTTGGCTTTCTTTGGTCTGGCCTATCAATTCTTGTCAGCACCAGATTTCACCAATATCTATTATTTCAAAGTGGCCAAGTACCACTGTTTTTATATTACGAATGATAATTCTGGCACTTGCCTGTTTATACAGTATTCTAAGCACATTGCATCATGGCTGGTGCCCCAAGTGTGCAAGCACATGCAGCATATATGCACGTGAAGATAAATTTGACAGGCTTGCAATTGTGTGTACCTGCTCACATGAGGAGAAACACGGTGGCAGCATGATGGCCTGCTCGCTATTGCATAAAAATAGAATTAAATTATTTTGCTCGCTTTGCCTAAGCAATAATATTTCTGCTATTTTATAATCCCTCAGTTGCCACCCTTCCTTAACCTGGGTTTTTGGATAGAATATTTTTTTGCAGTATCATTGTGCAAAAGCACCTATGATTTCAGGACAGTGACCAGCAGGACCAGACACCAATGACTCCAGCTCCTTCTGGAAATAGTCCTGTGCCCTCTGGAGCGATGCCCTGCAGGCAGACGCAGCCTCGACAGGAACCCAACAGGCCCGTGAAGAGGAGCTCCGCTGCTGCCGATGCCACAGCCATCTACAACCGTGTAGCTGAGTCAAAAATTCGCTTGCTAGAGGCCCAGACAAAGGCAGTTAAGGAAAGACGAATGCTAGACATGGAAAAACAAAGATTAGAAATTGGTGTCCTTACACTCCAACGAGATCAAGAAATCCTGAAACTAAAACTACTACAAAAAGAATGGGAAAAATTCAATCAGTAATTGACACCGCTCCTTAAAGTTTCTTCTGTACAGGTAGAAGCTGAGGAAGGGGAGGAGACCAGAGCACGTGGGTACGTCAGAACCCTGAGCTCTAGTTGGAATGATTAGTGGGTAGATGTAAAACTGTACTCGCTGTTTGCATGCATTCGAATGCCAAACACCGGCATCTGGTGTTCTGCGCTCGCTTTCAAACAGTGAGTAGAGACAAAAGCAGCTTTCTCTGCCTCTATCCACTAATCATTCCAACCAGAGCTTGGTGTTCTGACATCCCCGCTCACTCACATCTCCTCCTCTCTTTCAGTTTCTACCTGTATACTTCTTCATTCAATCAAACTCAAAATCTGTTCATTGATGTTGCTTTTCTGTTGGCACAAGGCTGCCATACTTCTTCATTCAATAAAACTCAAAATCTGTTCATTGATGTTGCTTTTCTGTTTTATAATCGCTGTCGATAATCACAACAACCAACATGCAATAAATATAGCAATAGCTAGGGTTTAGTGGCTTGTTACTCGCAAATCCTTCCCTTAATGAGTTACAGTACTGAAGGATTTGAATAATCAAGTCAGATTGTAGAAACATTCATTATGTTCATTAGCGACCTAAGGTATTGTGTTTCGATTAAATTGAGCTTAATAATTGTCAATGAAGTGGGTCATGACCCCGAGGCTTTAACATACTTATAGCATAGAAGGTGGGGCTGTGAGGTTAATGTGAGTAGTCATTTTTTCATCCTGACATTGCCTGTTCAGCTATTTTTTTTCTGTCAGAGCCCAGTTGGCGAATTCATTGCATTGATATGGCAACAACACATTCTTAGTAATGGATCAAAGATCGTCAATTAGTGAAAATGCATAGGCATCAGATATTATTATTGAAATATTTTAGTGGGGTCTACAATGTTATTGCCACACCGTAGTGGTGTCGTAAAATAAACCCGGCTCAGAGTAAATTTCGTTATTGATCAAAATGGAAGAAAAATATTTAGAGACTCCATGCCATTGACAATCTTATGTGTAATGGGGCAGTTAATGGTCAGTGTCTATGACTTTTCTAGCTCCTGCAGTCGTTATTTCAAGAAAAGTTCACCAGTTGGTCACTGTGAAAGAACTTATAGTTTTCCAGCATTGGAACACATTTCAATTATATCAATTGCATTCATATTTTATTGATCACTACAGCTGTCCTGTTATTGTTATTATACTATTACTGGCAGAGAGGTTTCAGCAATGCCGGAAGAGGGTGCACAGCAATACCGGAAGACGGTGCAGAAAAACTTGGCAGCTCAGCTAGGTTTTTGTACATCAGGGTCACATGCTATTCTAATTTTACCTCCTCCATTGTTGAAAAAAGTGCCTCATGGCAGTATAGGCATGTTGGCACAAGGCTGCAATAACGCAAGCTGTCTTATTTTAGACTTTTTTTTGTTCCTTACCTGAGCATGCTAACCAGAAAGTTGTGAGCCACACTTGGAACCTGAGAGAGCCGCATGCGGTTGCGAGGCACAGTTTGGCCACCCCTAGCCTAGTATTATGCTTTGAAAATCTTCCATTCTTATTATCAACCCAATCATTGATTTTCTTGTTGGAGTTTGAACTGATGTTATGTGTGTTGTGCCACTGAGTAGGAATCTGTTAATTATCTTAGAAAAAAGTGGGACCAAAGCCGTAATACAAAGCTTATAAGTTTTGTTCTCATAAAAATAATTTATAGCTTTTCTAGCTTCAATTGACAGTTGGAAAAAGCAGGACTACACTTTATGTCATCTTAATCTACAGTTACAATCAAGGAGTAGCCAAGTCGTTAGTTTCTTCACAAAGCACCCCTGTATTGCAAAAAAGTATGCTCAACAAAGTGAGAAAAAAAATCTGAACAGCATTGTTTTGCTTTATTTGCAAAATGAGGGTTTAGTTATCCTTATGTTATCTAAAACAAATAAGGGGCACTAACAACACGGTTAGTGCCCCTTATGTTATCGAAAATGACAGTCTACAATGTAGAGGTAGTCATGACCTTAGTTTCCCCACAAAGCACTCTGTATTGCAATGAAGTGCGCTCAATAAAATAAAGAAAATATGAGCTGCATTTTTTTTTTTGGCAAAACCATGGGGTGAGTGCCTTTTACGTTATCTGAAATGAATATGTTATCCAAACAAAATCTACAATGTAGAGAAAATCATGACATTAGTTTCCCCACAAGGCACCTCTGTATTGCAATGAAGTGTACTAAACAAAATGGTCAACATGAGCAGCTTTTCATTTTTCCAATCTTTGCTTATATCCAGGTAGATAGCGCCCTGGCACCTAAAACTACAACTTATAAAGTGTGTACGTAAAGTATGCAGTGATTTTTATTATCTTGCTAACCCGGGGCGCAGCTCCAATGTTAACTGGCCAACAGTCAGATGGGACCCTTCTGCACATGCGTGAAAAATCACTTTACTTTTCGCCCACTCAGTCGGCAGCAATATGCCATTCAATGAGGTGAAGCACTGTGTGATCATCAGATTTACTATGACTTAGCGAGTTGATCAGAGATTACAGGTCTTTATACTTCAATATTCATAAACGGACACTTTCAGGTACAACTCATTCAGCACTGTGGAGATGATCGGCATGCCATTGAGTGATGCATGCTCCGGAAGGCCCTTCATAGCCAGAATACCTGGCAACTTAAAGTGCATGTGAGCTACTATCAACAATAACTGCCGAATGACAGTGAGAGAATTAGGAGATCTGGCAATTCCACAGACAACACTTTCAGAAGTTATGATGGAGGATTTAAGCATAAAACGTGTGGTGAAAAATATTCATTGTGCGGTTTCTGTCACAGGATTGGTGGATTGCCATCCTATTCTTTTATTTCAAAATAGGCCTTAAATCGGTTGTGCCTTTTCATGCGGTACCTATAGAGGCATGTTATTTTATAAAGATTTTTCTTCCTCGCCCTAATTTATGTCACAAGAGCAGAATGATTTTCGTGCTAAAGTTGCACAGGACTTGATTTAAACCAATAACAACCCAGTTTCTAAAGAAAGTTATAACTAGGGCTGGGCGCCGATTAAAACTTTTAACCCGATTATTCGCCGCCTTTTAATTGATTAATCGGTCTCGTTCATTTTCACGCACAATGTTCTAAAAAGTCAATTTGTTTTTGCTGCTCAATTCGTGATAAACGATGCAATATAGATTTGCAATTATGAATCAACCTTGGTGTAGTTGAGAACAGTTGAAGGACACTCACACTCACAGATTCTTACTTCAGCTGCATGAGACCAAGAGGTTCGGTCATACCCTCCAGTAATAGAGCGATTTCCTTTGATTATTCACTATAGTCTATGGTGCGCATAAACGAGAGGTCCATTATGAGTATGGTTCTTCAGGCCAGACAATAAATAAAGAGTACACTACATGGAAGTTTTTCGTCGTCTGAGCGATGCCGTATGAAGAAAACGACAGGAGTTGCGGGCAACTGGTGATTGACAGCTTCATCACAACAATACACCTGCCATTTCGTCACGTCTCGTATGGGGTTTTACCCAGGTATGCCAGCTCCCCTACAGCTCAGACATGGCTCCTTATGACTAATGGCGTTTCCGAAAGCTGAAATCGCAAGGCAAAATATTTTAGACTTTATTGAGATAAGAGACAACAAGACGAGGCAGCTAATGGTGATCCCAAAAGAGAGTGTCACAGGATGTTTTGAAAAGTGGAAGGAATGCTGGCATAAGTCTGTGAGCTGCTAAGGGGAGTACTTTGTAGGAGATTAAGATACCATCGTCCTAGAGTGCAAATATTTTATATAAAATTAAATTGCTGGATAAACAGATCTGATTCAATGTAGATGTAGAAGCACACTTGTATTGCAACAAAGTGCACTTCACAAAATAAAAAAAAAATATGAATAGCTTTTCATTTCTGCAATATTTGATAATATTAAGGTGGTTATTGCACATTTGGTCATATAAAACTACAGCATAAAATGTAAATGTGATGAGTCATGGCATTAGTTTTCCCAGAAAGGATTTCTGTATTGCAATGAAGTTAACTAACAAAATGGGCAATATGAACAGCTTTTAATTTTTGCTTACATCCAGGTCCTCAGATCAAGGAAAGGTTGACTGATGTTATGTATATTGTGCGTTGTGTGATGTCGATGCTCATCCCAGAAGATTCTTATATATGTCCTGTGGGAAAGCATATATTATGGCACTAGGTATACACCTACTCGTTGACTTTGAATTTGCCAGAACTGCTCAGGAGATCTATAAGGACCTATTTTATAGTATTATTGAGCACATTATTTATTTCAACATGTGAAGATGCGTTAAGTGTACAAGGATCCTACATAAGTCCTGTGATGAGTCAGACACCAAGCGAAATAAAGATGTAGTCAATAGGTGAGCGGCGTTTGCCAACTTCCGGTTCCTTAGGAAATTTTGTTTCACCATTGACAAGCGACGACAATGAGCTGCAAGCCTGTGCAATCATAATTCTGAAACCTCCAGACTGTAGTTTTCAGAACCATGCTTAGACAGGCTTGCAAATCATCTACGTCGCTTGTCAACAGCTAAACAAAATTTCCTAAGGAACCGGACGTTGCCAAACGCCGCTCACCTATTGCTTTGATGACGCCTGGAAAAGTGTGCATTGCATAAAGTTTGTGGGAAACGACCCCGTATCTTATCGTTGCTGCTTTTCACGTTGACGCCTTTTGTATTCTGAGTGTTATTGGCATGAACCAGCTCTCCCAAATTGCGCTTTGGACTTAGCAACATCGACATGGTTACTGAGCTACGCTAATTATCAGTGCTGCATGTACAGCTGTCTCTTTTCCACCCAAGGTGTGGGAAGGTGCCACAGCATAGCAGTATCGGTGCTTCCAGCACCAAAAGAAAGAACTGAAAACAAAGATTGGGCAACTGCCCTTTAACATGTAAACAAAACAGAAACGTTCACACATGGCTTTGTGTGCAGTCGAGTACATAAGAGGCCTCTGTCTGCTCCAACACAGTGGAAGGCATCTACTGTGCCAGCTCCTGCTAAGGCATCTTCCTTCAGCAGGAACTTGTCAAAAGAGAGCACCACTTGTGCTGTTTTACTCCCTTCGCCTCGCTACACGGGCTCGCCTGGCAAACACCTGGTCGATGAGTGCCGATCTTGCACTGGTCCTGCCATGGTGCTCAGGAACATGCTCGACTACTACATCTGAAAAGACACGTCGACGACATGCCAACCTCAAGTCTACGGGTGGTTCGGCTTCACCCAGCTGGAGTGCCAGGTTGTGGACCACTGCCATGGCCACGATGCTTGACAGTGCAGTCTCCAGCTTGATGCGGAGTCCAAACTCCAGAGCGGGGAAGCGGCGCTTCCACACGCTGTACTGCCTTTCAACAGTACTGCGTCTGGGTATGTGGGCTCGGTTGTAGGCTCTCTCAGCTGCTGTCTTCGGAGCAGCAACTGGTGTGAAGGGGTACCTGGAGCAGGCATAGCCTCCATCTCCCAGCAAGATGCTCTCATTCATCTGTCCACTCTCAAACAGTGCTTTTAAAGCACTGTTGCCAAAGATTGTGCTGTCGTGCACCGAGACTGGCCACCGGACCACAATGTTGCGGATGCTGAGTTGATGGTCTGACACTGTCTTCACATTAATGGAAAAGTATCCTGCCCGGTTCCGATACAGTTCGGCATGATCACCTCCAGGTGACTGGATGGGAACGTGCGCGCAGTCGATTGTTCCAACAACGCCTGGGAATCCTTGCATGCTGTAGAATTCTTCGGAAACAATCCTGCGTTCCGCCTCGGTCGTGGGAAAGAGATGAAGTCCCTTGCCAGCGCAGCAATGGCGTGCGTGACCCGCTTCACGACTCTACACACAGTTGACTTGTGCACACCCCACAGGTCGCCCAAAACTACCTGGAAGGTGCCTGCCGCGTAGAATCGAAGAGCGGCCAGGAGCTGGTTGATGGGCGACAGTGGGCAGTTGCGAAGGCCGTCGAAGGCGATGACATGTTCGATTCCGCTCAGCAGCCGGATGGTAGCATCCTTGGAGAGTCGGAATCGCGTGATAAAATCTACGTCATCGTACCGGTAGAAGGGGTCGTCCCTCGGTCGTACCTGCCGTGGTTGCAGCGGCCTTGGATTCAAGGAACATCGATGGAATCTTGGTAATCTTCCTGGTCACTATCCTCACCAAAAAAAAAGTCGAATCGGCAAACATGTCGCCGTACAGTAACCATTCCTTTTTCGAGGAAGCACCTGCTAAAACTGTAATGATCGTGAGGCTGAAAATCTTATTAAATAGAAATATGATATGAAATATATAACTAATGCGATACACAAGAACGTTAAAGCATGTTTAAATAGTTTATTGTTCAAGCGAGATGTCTGCCACAATAAAAGTTCCAGTAGCAGACGTCAAGAATCAGCTGATCATTGCAATCGGACGTAGCCGCTAATCAAAACATCGATTGCAACGACTGGTCTCCACTTCACGGCAATGAATGAAAATACAAATATTTACATTTTGGACACACGTTTCAGTAATCTTCCAAACTAAATACTTTCGATCGTGTACGTTGATCAGATCAAACACGAGTCGTGCAGAAAAACAACCTACTTATGTGACATGTCCCCGCGGTCCCCGCGATCCCCGCTTTGCCCGGTTAGGGCTAACACTCACTGTTAGTCGAGAGCGTATTTAAACATAAGGGTCAATAAACACTTATCATGGCAATATTTCGCATCCTTGGCACAATTGAAGATCATTCTCTGGTCATTGTTACACAGTTGCAGCCTAAAACACACTTTAGAACCAGTTCTGTACACAGGATTAAGAAACAACCAAAAGCTAAGCGCCCAATGTAGAGCGCTCACGATAAGCGTAGTTTAGTGCTAGGTTTAGCGATAAGCGATTTTGGTGCAACCGAACGAAACCAAAACTTAGCTTAAATTCCCGGTTAAGCCCCGCTTTGCGCTAAGCGTCGTTGGTGCAACCGGCCCTTAGTGTCGTCAGTTATGTCAAATATTATAGACAGCATTTCTCTTAGTAACAACCAAATTTTAAAACGATATTTTTTTACGAATAAAAATAAATCTTCTCGTAAGTGAACGACATCATTTAAGTCTTCCTACACCTGTGTTTACCGCGTTCCCAAATGCTGCTCTTCAATTTCCTTCCTGATGACGTCCGTCGGAGAAGTGCCTACCACGATCCTGGTGGTGGCAGAGCAGCGGAGAAGCAAGCGGTAGACGCCTGTTTTGCTACAGGTCACTCTTTTGCTGGCCAGGCTACAGAAGCTTGGACAGTCAGGTGTTGGGACGCCGCGATGATAGCGACACTCGCGTTCCCTCGTACTTTTTGACAAAATATTTACGACTATACTTCGTTTCACCTTACGTCCGAGCGCGGCCGATGTTATGAGCCGAAGGGCCAATCAAACAGCGCAAAAAGCGCAACGTCATGGAGTGCTCTTTGCGCTTGATAGGTCTAGCCGGCGGAGGAGAACGCACAAAGAGACGTCGAATACCGGCTGGTCCTATCAACTGCAAAAAGCACGCCATGACGTTGTGCCTCTTTCGCTGTTTGATTGCCCCTTCGGCTCATAACATCGGCCGCGCTCGGACCTAAGCTGAAACGAAGTATAACCGCCCGGCTCCTGACAGCATGGCCAGCAGATTTTTGTGACGTCATTTCTTGCCGCTTCGCAACCACTTTTGATGCGTTAAAGGTATACGATGCTAAACACACTAGATAACGACGTGTTCCAGGTAGCGTAATTTTTAAGATTTTAATACGCTTAGTTGCGTATATGTTCATCGTGACTCTCATGTCAGTGCTGGCTCGTCGGTAATCTAAAGCACTGTTTTTTAATTATCATTCTATTTACGTTTAAACCTAGAGCATCGTTTATTTGTCTTTTGTTTTTCTTTTACTATTCTGCTGTTTATTATTTGAAGGCTGAACTTCATAGAGCGAATATGCGGCGAATGACTGACGAAATTCGCCGGTGGTGTTCGCTCTTGCCGCGACGTCAAAACACTGGCTGTTCGCCGCTTATCCAGCGGAGCTAGATATTGTTCGCCCGGCGAACGCCGCTACCGGAAGCGGCAGGCACGCGGCGAAAAACACGGGCAAATTAGGACGTAGTAGGCGGTTTGGCTTAGGCCACTCTCCGAAGTTCTCCGCCGCATCTGGACAATGTCTTTCCAAGCAAGCACTCGAAGGTTTATTAAGACTTTTTATGAATAGCTTTATAATGGGTGAAGAGCTTTATAACTGGGTGGTGTCAGTGAATATTCTCTTTCTCCTTTGGCAACAGTGACAGTCGCGCTGTTCGCGTCGGCGGCGTTCGCAGCTTGATCGTCTCATAGAGTTCAGAGGTAATATTCAACAGCGCACAAAACGTCGGCGGAAGAGAAAAGGACAGTAGAACCTAAGAGCGCTGACTCCCAACTGATTTATTTAAAAAGAAGTGAAAAGAAGGAAAAAGAAACCTCGAAAATTGAACCCCACGTGAAGTGAAGAGAAGATAAAAGAAAGAAAGAAAACGAAGAAGAAGAAAAGGAAGAAAATATATACAGACTAGATCTATAGATTTGAGAGAAAGAAAGAGAAGGAAAGAAATGAAAAAAGGTAAAAAAGAAATAAATGGTAAAATTAGAAAATGGTACTTTCACCCTAGGCCGGCCAAAGTTACTGCGCATAGGCGTTGGCCAAAAAAGACACCTCCTTAGCACTAAGCGACAGTGAAGGTTGGCTGACGCATTGCTGTCCTAGTTTTTGAATATGAAAAGCCTCGAAGATCTCTCGAGTAGTCCGGTCTTGAAATCTCCCAAGAACAGTTGTTTCACCAAAAGTCGGTGTGGACTGGCAGGAGTGACAGTGTGTAGGCACGTGTCCGCCTACCGTGGCTTGAAGTGAATATAAATGTTCTCTAAGCCGGTCGTTGACGCATCGTTCAGTCTGTCCTATATAGCATCTACCACAGGTCAGAGGGAGCTTGTAGACCACACCATCCGTGCAGGTAACGAACTTGTCCTTGTGCCTCTTGTGGCATACGGCTCGTAAACGGTTGTCAAGGACGGACCCCACTTTTGCGTAATAAATCAGTTGGGACTCAGCGCTCTTTCGTTCTACTGTCATTTTCTCTTCCGCCGACGTTTTGTGCGCTGTTTAATATTAGTGATGTACCAACTAGTTCAAATTACCACTTTACTAGAGTTTAGAGGTGAACGAATACGCGGCGACGGGTCCTTTTAGATTTTTGGCACTTGAATTTTGCCGTGAATGTTCGCTCCATGGTGTCCAGCCTGTAGTTTTAGAAAGTTTATTTGCTTTGAGCTAGAAACGATACATTTCAAATAGTGCCAGAAGATACAATCTGTGCTCGGGGGTATGTCTTGTCCACGCATATGTCGTCTTTAATTTCAGGCCAAAAAGGTTTCTGGGGGGATCTTCGCACGCCTGTTCGGTTATCACACGAAAGAAATTAAAACATCTACAATCGCGTTCAGACGCGGATCCCGTTTCTTAAAGTTAGCCCGGCGCGCCATCTCTGCTGCTCTAATTTTGTCAGATAAAATCATATATATATATATATAACGGGCATGGTGGCGGGAGGTCGAAGGCGTGGATATAACTGGGAAAATATATTTATATATATATTTTTTTTGTAAAGTAGCTTTTAAAGGATAAGAAGAAACGAGGTCATATTTTTTGTCATTTTATAGAGCTTGCACCCCATAACCAGCTAAAACGAATGTGCTGCATGTTTTGCCGAAAAAACAAAGATCCTGTCGGGCACATCCTGACGACTACTTCTACAAATGAAATATAGACACTTGATGCCATTAAATTACACGGCAGACAATTTGATTGAACATATTTGGATTTGGGAAATCCGGCAATTTGAGAGATCAACACTTTGGAGTAAAGAAAATACTGAAATTGTGCTTTTCCTAGTACAACCTCAATACTCGTAAGCATTATTTAGTAATTGTTCGGCAGTCAGTGCTCTAAAACATATATGGGTGCAAATTAAATCTAACATTAAGCTATGTTAAAAGTGGTTAGAAATTAAACCAAGGCATCACGTGCATCCTTAGTCTTTCTTATCGCATAATGATTGAGTGATTTCCTGCGCTCCTCAAACTCTGCGTTTTTGTTTTCTGCAGATAAATAAACCAGTCGTTTTTGCGCAGCGTACGAAAACTCTTTCTTCAGCTCTAAAAACGAATATGAGATCATTTGGCCCGCAGCTAGCCCGATTTTGTCATTGGTATTTGTCACCAAAGTGTGCTAATTAAAAAGTTAATTTTTACATTTTACTTCAGCTTTAGCTAATAGATTTTGGCAATCCCTGACGTCGTCTGTGGCTAGAAGTTGTTTCTCTAAAACAGTTTAATTTTCTCTTAATACTCGAAATATTTATCCCCTTCATGTTAGAAGATAGTTTCTTTTCTTTTTTACCTTTTGCTGACCGAGCCTTGTACGAAAATCGACATAAAATATTTTGATAGAAGAAGCTTGAATAAAGAAAATGAAAATCCGCACAAACATTCAAGACTAAAGACGTGGTTGCCTTGTGGCTAAACAGCAAGACACTCGTTTACGATGCCAGAGGCGAGTTTCCACCCGCTTTGCAGTCTTACTAAAGGAGCAAACATCCCAAAATTTGTTCAGACGGGAGTCGTGTTTCTTTGACCCAAATCTCCACTGCTCTAAATCTGCGAACTGCAATCTCGTTTTCGTAGACAAGCCAGCAGTGGACTGGTTCTAGCAAGATCCCCTGATATCACTGGCGGAAAGTTCATTTAGAAGAATATACTTTACTGTTACGTAACTTGTTAAGGGATATTTTACTTATTTATTTATTACTGCCACCCATCAAGTGGCCAAGGCAGGAGTGGATACATCAGAAAAAGAGCACATAGTCAAAATATGCAATACGGCATTACAACCAAAATACAAAAGTATGTTTCTCTCGAACACAGGTGCGCTTAAACTATTCACAATTCTTTCAGGCATATCATATGACCCACGAGAGAAAATGGTCAATTTACTTGCGACAGTGTCTCGTTTTTGTTTGGCTAAATCAAGTTACATAAGAGAAAAATATTTGGTTTGGCGTGGGGACAAGAAAACACGATGGAAAGCAGATAGTTAAAATAATATTAGAAACTTTGACGTTAGCCTTCCTCTTCAAAGCTAATATTTTGATCAATTAAAAATCCAATCTCAAAGTGTCTGTTGCGATAGTTCCGCAGCCACTTCTGCTCACATGTATTTCTATACGTGTATTTGCTACTTAAGAAACATGAACCTAATGTAAAATCATAAAGAGACAACCTGATGCCTTTTTTTTAATAACTTCATATGAAATGTTTATTGGGTTATTATTTCACATCATTTCCCAAAATAACGCAATCTAATACGTATAGTTGCACTGAGTGTATATATACTCAATCCATACGGATATACACATAAATTGGTCAGAAAGTTGTGTATCCTGATCTCAATGTGATTTTTTAATATAGCCATATCAAATTGAATGCGTTCTTTATGTCTTGCCACAATAAGGGCGGTAATCATAATGCATTTTTTTTAACCGGGGATCATCAGTCATTTGTACGCCCCAAAGGCTAACGGTAATATGCCGTTCCCGATAGTTCTTTTTCGATCAGTGTTCATTTATACTTCGACAAAACCCCAACTTGGCTATACGAGAATCTGGCCTCAGCAAAGCCCATATTATATTTCCTACATCTAGGAATTTTAGAGTGAAGTGTATGTATGGTCACGAACTGAATGAACCCGTGATCAAAGTTTCAGCGCTTACATGCAATTTGGGTGCACAATTCTGCAAACATCCAGAATGAGCATGCTTGTGCTCTCAGACGTTCGCGGTGCATCTTCAACCGCTTTCTTTATCAGCCACCAGAACATTGTACTTAGTGTGGCGTGTATGTAATACAATTATACCATGACAGTAATTGAAATGGATAGACTGGATTTTTGAAAGATTTTATGCGAATATTATGTTCCTAAATGAGAGAAATAATTAAAACTAAATTCACACAATTTTTTTGTTATTTCTTGCCTTCGAACCTTAAGTTGTTTTGTTTATAGAAGTAATTGTTAATATAAATATTCTTCAATATTTTTCTTAATAATGTTTTCTCAATTCAACACAAAATAATTCAAGCGTTAAAATACGTATTTTGAATAATTTCATTTTTAAACATGCCTGTCTGTGACTGCTTTATCTCTGGACCTAAGTGAACCTGTTTCCGTATTGGGTTAGTCAACAATCGACAGCGCTACCGTGCAATAAATGACATTTTGCTTTTGCGTGCAGGTATTTCGGCAATGTTTCACCAACGAGAAAAATGAAACGTGAAATAGTTTTTTTTTTAAGTGAAATGGAAATATAATCGCGTAATACCCGCTCTCACAATTTCACAATTGAGGAAAGCTAAAAGGGGAGTAACCTAATAATATATGAGAAAATTTGGATTTCTTTATTTTGTTTGCATATGCCAGGTCTCATTCATGAAACTATTCGCGTCGAAAATGACAACGGTGAATCTTACCGCTGGGATTTCCCGTTGTCCTTTAGGAACTTCTTCAAAGCAGCACGATTGTAATCGGTCTTTCGAAACTCACCCTGCAATAAAAATTGAACTCGCGTATGTTTCAAAATAAAACACTCGTTCTGAGACAGGTAGACAGTCAAGCGTTTCATTAACAATGTTTGTCTCCAGTTTAGTCTGGTTTCAACTTGTTCAAAGGCAAGGTAAACACGGCCTCCTAAGAAGACACACTTCCACGCGCACGCGACGGTTTAACAATATACAGGGGAATATTTTTTATTCTAAACAGATTTAGAAAAAAAACGCGTATTTACTGCTACGTGAATGTCGTGTTCACTATATGTTTCTTAAGCTCGGCGGACATTCGAGGGGCGAAGAACCGTCATTGGTGAGTAATTATGTAAAATTTGTTAATGAACTTTTTAATTAGAAAAATAGACATATAACGTCAATTAAAAACTTGCTGAGCGTCATCCAGAACCTCTAAATACACAATTTTTATACATACTTCGAGAACGCGGGAAGCGTAGTCGTGCGCTGAAGGTACCAGTCGTGCAGCAGGTGGAAGGCCGGGGCTCTGATAATGGCCGGTTCACGCGACGGACTAATCCGCGGACGGATTGATCACGTGTCGACATGTCCGCGGTTGGTCCATCTCCCAAGCGCATCCACACGAGGGAGACGACGAGCAGACGCCTGTGTGCACAGACCGAACCTGTTCACCACTTCACAGTGCCGCGACACTTCAACATCACACCGCGGCACCGTTGTCCAAGAGAGAAATCGGCGTTTGCTACCGCGATAAAGAATCGTACGCCATTGTCACGTACAAATCGAGACCGAACACCGTGATAGGATTCGCGCGAAGCGCCGCCAGCTTTACTGACCCAAGGCATGACAAAGACAATGGCATGGTCCTGCTCGAGAAGGCTTCGGCGTAGATGCGACTAATTTCTGTGCTAAAGGAGGGGCGTTTGGAGATGCCCTCACGCACTCCGCGCTCGTGCACAACACTTTGCTCGGTGAAAAGCTGACTGGACGTGCGAACATTATCGCGGCGTGTTAAACGAGTTTTATCGGAATCTTCAATTGACACGAACCCGGACAAGTACCGGAACCTGCTTCGGGTCAGCCGGGCAAAGTTTTTGCAGTTTCTTTCACGCGTGCAACGAAGAATTGCGCGACAAAATGAACCAGCGAAAGCACAAAACACAACTATACGCCATTTGTTTTTAAAACGTTCAAAACATAAAAAAAAAAACATTGTACCGTAGCCAGACTAAAAATTTTTCAAGTCAATCTCCCCCCAAAAATTCGAGAGTAAACAGGCGCTCGACTTTATCAGTCCGCGCGTCCGCGGACGAGGCGCGGATTGCAGAAATAGGTGAAGTGACGGTCACGTCGTATACGGTCCGCGGACGAAAATCTCGATTCGGTCCGTCATGCGAACCGGCTAGAAGAGATGGAAAAATCGCGCGGGCGCCTTATCGCACCGGTAGCCTTGCTGCTGCTTCACCACTGGTAACTTTAGCGCACCACTGCGCTTTTCACGTGCTCGAAGTCTTTCTGAAAATGACTGATTTAGTGGTTTTAAATGACGCTCAGTAAAATTTTTAATTATAATCATATGTTTATTTTTAATAATTAAAAAGTTAATTAACACATTTCTGTTAATAACTCAGCAGACTATGATGGTTGTTCGCCCCGCGAATGTGCTCTGAGCTCAAGAAACATATTAATACGGCATTCACGTTGCTGTAAAGACGTCTTTTTAAAAAAATCTGTTCGGAATAAAAATATCACTCGGTACTTTTGTCCTGAAGACATATGGCATACAATGGAATCTCATCTTTTTTTTTTAATATACAAAAAAGCATTAGTGGAGGTGAGAAAGGAGGTAATGAAAAAGTGCACGAATCAGAGTTTTACTAAATGCGTTGCCCGCACTTCATTACTTTTAGTTATTTATATTTTAGTGGACTGATTAATGCGTAGGCAACACTTTTGAAAAGTAATGCTGTTAGTAATTTAGTCTTTTTTTTCCTTTTATTGGAGTACAAGTAATTGAATATACTTTTTCTAAACGACTTGCTCGGTTTTCTTTTCTTCTTTTTAACTGGGTAGTGTTACGATCGGCAGATCATTTAACAGACCTTGGGCGTGACAAAGTTTCAATCGGGGCTGTTGAGAAGTGTTTTCGCAAAACGCAGCCTTGATTCCACATACCAGAAGTGTTTGGTGTTATCCTTGGAACCCTCAAGTCAGCCGAAGGGCAACACCGACGACGTGGTGGTGATTTCACTCGCACGAATGGAGGCAAACTCGGCCAAGGTTAGTCTTCCAGGGATCGTGGCTCCCAGGTGTTGAGCATACCCTGAAGACTGCATACGTCACGAGTCGCCTTCTCGATATTCGGCAGCGTCTCCGCCACGGGCAGACTCTCCAAACCCGCCAGCCGCACGAACCAAGGACCATTTCATCCGCTCCTGATACGTGTCTTTTTCGGTGCCAACGATGAAACAGCCAGGGGTCCAGAGTCCCTAGGCTAGGGAACGAGAATCTGATAAAAATAAAACACCACTGTTTATCAGAGCTCTCGAGTGTGCTCTCGTTCGCTATGCCACCTGTTCCCATGCAAATAAATAGTTGTACGAGAGTGACATTACCACCCAACACTTCATGGCCGGGTCCGGTTCCTGTAGACAGCACCATCCTTGTCCACCCTGGGAGCCCCTGGGAACCCCTCGGTTGCGACAACTGCATGGTGGCAGCGGTGAAATGGACTCGATTGGCATCTGCAGCGGACGGGTTAGTGCTCAATCTGACCCTTATTAACGCCAGAGTTCTAGCCAGAGTTTCCTAGGACTGGTGAATTGGCTACACTCGAGCAGAGTTCTTTAGGGTACTAGAAGTAGCCGTAAAGGAAGATCTATTCGCACTCAGCATGGATCTCGAGCAGCTGCGTAATCCGGACGTGATTTTAATTTGTGAGGAGTTGGGGATCGATGCCATAAAAATTCAAGGAAAGCCACCCCCCGTGAAGACAATCCAGGCTAACAGTGCCGATGATAGAGAATTAAGAGAATCTTGGTAATTGATCCAGGAGATGAGAGCCAAAGCAGAGCACGAAGCGGAAGAGTTGAAAGAAGAGCGCGAAGCGGAAGAGAGAAAAACAGATCGCGAACCGGAGCTCTAAATTAAACGAGTAGAGCTCGAAATGAAGTGTTTCGAGGTGGAGCGTACCGGGAAGCATGTTTCGAATCCCGGACAAGTGAAGACCTTCAAAATTAAAAGCTTACTGCAGCCTTTCAAGGTCGGAGAAGACTAATGAATATTTTGTGGTCAACTTCGAAAGGAAGTGCGATAGGAGGGGGTGGTCACGAGGTACTTGGCTTCGGCTCTTTCTCACCTTGTTACCTTGCGAGGCGGCAAAGGTTATCGCTAGGTTAAGTGCGGAGGAGGCAACTGATTATGACGCGGTCAAGCTTGGCCTCCAGAAAAAAAATGAAAGACCTTTACAACCAGTCTTGTACACGTTCCTCACAAAAAGGAACGAAGGCTTGTTCCTCATTCCTTCCGACTTTTCCGTTCCCATTATAAGTTCCATATGTGCAAAAGGAACTCTATCCCGTTACTGCTAAAAAAACGGAACGTATCGTTACATATGCGTTACATTTGTATTTTGCTAATTACCATATTTAATTAAATCAAGCAAAGTTTTTTTTTTTATCTATCCCATCAAACGGGAACGGACAAATTTGAATGCCGTGATGGAAGGGCACCAGGAGAAGAAAACGAGCGGAAGCAGGGTTTCGTTTGTTGATATGTTCACCTTTAAAAAACTCAGCTTTTAATCATAATCATGTTTGTGGTGAACGATTCAGATGAGCCAAATGTTCAGTTACCCCACATTGCACGGCCGTTTTAAAACAACTTCACACGTTTCAATCTAGCAAAGTTCCTTGTTTGAACTCAACAACAGTTTTTTCTCGATCTTCCTGTCCGCAAGACGAACAAGTGAAGGAGAGGGTAGGGCTTTTGGAAGGTCAGTCTTGAAAACTACAAGTTCTTCGTGAAGTTCGGATTTGTTGTTCAGTTTAAAGGTGGGGGAGAAGGGGAGAGGGAATAAGGCATAATGTTTCTGTATCTTTTAAGTAAGCTACAAGGCTGCGTTCGATGTCTGGTAACCTGCTTTTGTTGTAACTGTAGGTGTTTTGTGGGAGTTCAGTGGTGGCTGTAGTCGGCCTTAGATTTCTGAGTGTATGAGGATTCGTGAGCAAACAAAAAGTAGCTGAGTTTGAAACGCCCCTTTTCCTGTGTCTTTTTTTTTTACTAAAAGTTTTATTTTTCGTACCACAGTCTTGGGCACTGAAAAAAAAAAAAAATCAATGTCCGCCAGTTCTCCTGCACCCAACTGTTACCAAGCAGGACCACGCAAGATGAACCCTAAGATAACTAACCAAAAAGTTAACGAGATCCTGCTCTTCGTAAAGATATTGTCTTTATACATTTAGAATTTCCCTCTTATAAATAAAATAAAAATTACCCCACTGGACGAAAAAAAAGGAACGCCGTTCCTTTTTCCGTTCCAGTAAAAATGTAACGAGTTCCCGTTCCAGTTCCACCGATGCAAAATGGAACGGCGGTGTTCCTCTGTTCCTCCTAAAAGAAAAGCGTTCCAGGAACGCCGTTCCTTGGAACGCCGGTCCGTAGAACACTTTTTACAACTCCCTGTAATGGGGAATTAGAGAGCAGCTCTTGAGGAGGAGGAGGGGATGGTATGGAGAGGAGGGTATGTCCTCCTCCTCCATACTCTCCCCTCCTCCCCTCCACCTCCTCTCCTCCTTTTCCCCACTCCTCCTCTCCCTCCCCCTATTCCTCCACCTCCTCCTCCCCTCCTCCTTCTTTCCCCCTCTTCTATCACTCATGACGTGACTCGTGACCCTAGAGACCCTCGTGACGTCAATCGTGAAGGTCTCATGAAGGTCTTTACCTTCACGTGACTTTCTTTTTGAAGGTCTTTACCTCCACGTGACCTTCACTGCGAAGGTTGTGACCTTCGTCGTGACCTTTACAATTTTCCTTCGTGACGTCATTCGTGACATCACTCATGATCCTAGTGACCCTCTTGAAGTCACTCATGACCCTCGTGACGTCACACGTGACGTCACGTGTGACGTTATTATGGGAAACGCCACCTAATGCAACGCGCGGTTACGAGTGGCATCACTCGTGACCCTCGTTACGTCATACGTGACGTCACGTGTGACGTCGTTATGGGAAACGTCCCATAATGCAACACGTGGTTACGCCGAACGCCGACGAATACGGCGACGGCGACGCCGCTCAAGCCGGAAATGGGCACCTAAGAGCTGGATTATACTTGGTTTCAGCTTACGTCCGAGCGTGGCCGTTGTTGTGAGCTGAAGGTCCAATCAAACAGCGCAAAAAGCGCAACGTCATGGCGTTCTTGGCTCTTGATAGGACGAGCCGGCGGAGGAGCACGCACAGAAAGACGGCAAACACCGCTGGTCCTATCAACTGCGGAGAGCACGCCATGACGGTGCGACTTTTTCGCCATTAGATTGAACCTTCGGCTGATAACGTCGGCCACGCTCGGACCTAAGGTGAAACAAAGTATAGTGTCGTGATGTAAGCGAGTTGGTTTATAGTAAACAAAAATAAAGAGCTCGCAAAAAAAAACAAAAAACGAATGTGTTGTACGTATCTTCTTTTCGTCCTTGTCTTTTGTTGCTTTTTTGCGCGTTGTTTATTTTTGTTTGTTTTTTGCATAAGAGCTAGGATCTAAAAGTATCGCTTGTCCACTGAGGCCTTCCTTCATCGCTTTAGTGGTGTCAGAAAAAGACCCGAGGAGTCGCACATCCAGTTCCTATAACCTTAGGTCAAAATTGGTGGTACGGCTCAAATGTGCAGAGGTCTATGGGGACCACGACGGCGTTGTCCAGTGTTTTGGAGTCGACCCATTCTATAGACCGACACGCTGTTTACAAACAAGCCCTTTTTGCCCACACCATGGTGTGGGCACTGCGCGTGCGCAGAAACCGAATACGCGCGAAGTGAGCGTCTGCGCCTGCGCAGTGCCGTCAACAGCGCCACCGCAGCTGCGTGACTTTAGGGCTGCGTGCCGGTCTATAACGGCTTGCCGGAAGCCATGCGATACTGGGTCCAGGATAAAACTCCTTGCACGACTAAGAAGGAGGTCTAGCTAACCGAAGAGTTCGCTGCACGCCGCAGTAACCTGAAAGACGACGGCACGGACCGTAAGTTTCCGGTAGCACGCGGTGACTATCGCGGGAAGTTTCCTAGGCGACACTTTGAATACGTAACAGGGGAAACAAAATATTTGTCTAAAGACGCTAGGGAATCGGAATTGGCTGTGAATGGAAAAGAAACGAAAACGGAGAGGCAGAGTTGTGCAGATGACGCAGCTAACAAACTATTTGAGGTGAGACAGCCGATGCGCTGTTTTTGTGGCAACGAAACAGGCCACATCGCGGTCGGTTGCCGAAAACCTCGGGTGGTGTTCTCATACGTTAACAATGATGACGAGAATGAAAAGTTGCTGGAACCCTACATACACAACCTCATCCTCATCGTAAACAGCCAACCCTGCAAGGTGCTTGGGGACTGCGCTACTACAGCAGATGTTGTGCATCCGTCCCTCGTGACGGTGGAGCACTACACGGGCGATTGCGCGTGGATACGCCAGGTAGTGGAACAGCAGAGCGTCTGCCTGCCCGTAGCCAGGGTGACACAAGGCCCTTTCGGCACAATAAAGACTGAGGCCGTTGTTTCAGCTAACCTGTTACCTCAGTATATATCCATACTTTTTTCCAATAAATCTGATCATAAAGAGCGAAAAATAGGAAAGCTTGTGACCATTGTGCTAGGGATGGCACTAATTAGATCAAAAGCGCGGTAGCTCGCTGGAGAGCTCAAGTACTACGATAAGACCACCCCCCCCCCCTTGCCCCAAGGGAACCGTAATTTGAGAGTGATGTGGAAACTTCAAACAGCGTACCAGCGATTGAGGCTGGGGATGCTGATCAAGCAAGCGCTACACGGTCGTATATAGATGCCCAACGGACTGCCGACTGGTTCTGAATCAACCTCCTCATGATCGTGACTTCGATGTCGTTTTGGAGGTAGTCGAAGCACGCGTCCTTCCACCGCTCAGTTAGAGATTTTAGAAGTTACTCAGAGTAGATACGGTGGAGGTGCAGTCCGAGCAGAAATGTGATCCGACTCTCAAGTGCTGGGCGAGACAGAGAAAGAAGGAGAAGCAAGAAAAAAATAAAAGACGTTTACGATTCTCTGTAATTCCGAATAAGAGCGCAGCTCTTAATGAGGACGAGGTGAGGGTATGCCCGTCTGATTTCACGAGGGTGACTTCACTCGTGACCCTCTTGACCTCACACGACACCCTCGTGACACCACGCGTGGCCCATGGGACGTCACACGTGACGTAACATGTGACCCTCGTGACGTCATTCGTCCCCTTCTTGACGTCACACCTGACGTCACGTGTGACGTCACACAGTTACGCCGACGCCGACTTCAACGGCGACGCCGCTCAACCCAGAAACGGGCGCCTAAGAGCTGCGCTCTAAAAATATTTTCCTTTACGAGGGATCTCTGTTTCATCGGAAGTACCAGGATAGCCCAGGAAGAGCATTTATGAAGTTTGGGTATACGTCTGAAGCACCGCGTGGATCGTGTGCATCTGGCGCATGAAAACCTGTCGTCAGGGCATCTCGGCAAGAAGAAAACCAAAGAGCGCCTGCTTAAGGAGTACTATTAGCCGGGGTACTTCTGAGAGGTTGACAACCACGTGAAGTCGTGTAGCGTCTGCAGGTAAGTGGAAAACCGACCGACAAGCGGAAGGCTTTTCCGAAATGGGCCCCTTTATGTTTTGAGCCTTTCCAGGGCCTCGTAGTGGACACTGTGGGGCCCTTGCCGGTTACGGCGTGTGGCTTCTTTATACCTCCTTACGCTTATCTGGGGCAGATAAGCGTAAGGAGGTATAAAGAAGCCACACGCCGTAACCGGCAAGGGCCCCACAGTGTCCACTACGAGGCGCTGGAGGAGCCACCAAGTTCCCGGAGGCAGTTCCACTAAAAACCTTGAGCTCCGTCAAGGTATTGGACGCTTTCCTATCTGCGCTTGCCCGGGCGGGTTTCCCTGCGTAGTTACGGACTGATCAGGGCAGCATTTTCACGGGTGCGTTGATGACGACCTTTCTGGAGTGGAGCGGTATCAAGCTAATTCACAGTTCGGTCCAGCATCTGCAATCAAACAGTGTGTTGAGGTAGCACGCCACACTAAAATGCGTTCTCCATGCTCTGACTCATGAGCACAAGCGGGACTTAGAGCGATGTTTGCCCGCAGGAGTGTTCGCCTTGCGCACGGTCCCACACGAATCCACGGGTTTTAGTCCCGCGGAGTTAGTGTACGGTAGGGAGCTGCACTCTCTCATGCGGATGTTGCGCGAGTCCTGGGGAGGAAGTGACGAAGATAGGACTGTAGTGGAGTACGTCCTTGGGCTTCTGGAACATTTGCATGTTGCGAGAAAAATGACAGAGGATAATATGCCGGCATCGCAACTAAGGGCTAAAGCGTACAATGATAGAACAGCCGCAAACAAGCATTCAAAGTGCATGTTAAAGGGATGCTTTTGGATTGCTCTAAACAAAAGAAGCTAGAAGTCCACCGGGAGGGTCCGGCAGAAGTCGTTCAGGAGCTTTCAAACACACAATATATGTTGTGAAAATGAAGGGAAGGCGAAAACATGTTAAAATTTATTAAGCCAATTTAATGAAGCCCTTCATTGAACGCGAGTCAGTCGCGTGTATCACCCTGAACTCTCCAGAAGAGACACCGATGCAAATACCGTCTTTGAGTGAGTCCCCAAACACTAACACAGTGAAGGACGTGATAAGTAAGGCCGTAAAGACGGAGGAGGTTTAACCTGACCAGTTGAAAGATATGAGGGAGCTTTGGGCAGACTTTCAGGATGTCTTCTCTAACCGGCCGGGTAAGACCGCGATGGTAACTAATGACATTGAGCTCACCACAGACCAACTGATTAGAATTAAGCCCTACAAATGACTCCTAGGCAGCGAGACTTAACGAAGACCGAAATACACAGGATGCTAGAACTCGGAGTAATCGGAGCTGCAGAGAGCGACTGCATCTTCCCTTTTGTTCATGGTTGAAGTGCCGGGTAAAATTCTGCGTCCTTTTGTCGACTACCGACGACTGAATTCGATAACGAAGGATAAAATTTATCCAATACCCAACATCGAGGAACGTATCGAGACAGTAAGCAGTGCGAAGTTCATCTCCAAGCTTGACTTGCTACGCGGATATTGGCACGTGCCTCTCACAACCCGAGCGAGTCTGTTCTCCGCGTTTGTTTCTCACTTTGGCACCTTCCACCCTTTAATGTTGAGTTTCGCATTTTTAAAAATTGCGCTCTTTCGCTTCTCTAGTTTAATGAATCGGGTGTTGCGGGGGCTCGGCGATTTTGTCCTGCCGCATTTGGACGACATCGCCATCTTTTCGAGCAACTGGAAAGGTCACCTCGATCACAACCGGGCAGTGTTCCTCCGTCTTCGCGGGGCAGGGGTGACAGTGAAGGCGGCAAAATGCCAGTTGGGTAGAGCTGAGGTCACCTATCTGGGCCTGTGGACAGGGATGTCGTCGGCCGTCCAAGATTAAGATAGAAGCTGTGGCGAACTATCCACGATCTCAAACTAAGACAGATATCAGAGCGTTTCTCGGGGTTACGGGATATTATCAACGATATATCCGAGGATAGTCGGACATGGACAGCCCACTGACTGATGCACTTCGAAAGAAGCAGCCGGCAGTCGTCGACTGGGATGAACAAAAGCAAAACACTTTGGAGGCACTAAAGGAAGCACTCACCAGGCAGCCCGTTCTCATGGCACCCGACATCAACAGACAATTCGTAGTTCAGTGCGTTGCTAGTGATCGGTGAATGGAAGTCGTGCTGTGTCAAAAGGACTGTCAGGGAGCCCAAGACCCGGTTTTGTACGCAAGCCAAAACATAAGCATTCGAGAAGAGGCGTATAACGCCAGCGAAAATAATTCCCGTGTTTGTTATGGGAGGCTCAGAAACTCTCTTGCTAACGTCTCAGGGAGCAAATTCACTTTTGAAACTAATCACTGCCCTTTGGCGTGGCTTCACAATATGTCCCCCAAAAACGGACGCCTTTTTCGCTGGAGCAATGCTCTGCAACAGTTTAATTTTGATGTTGTCTACAACAAGGGCAACTGTAGCGGCAACGCCGATGGTCTGAGCAGACCTTCAGCTTGAGAAGTGGTTTCCGTCAGGGTTAAGCTATCCAAGTTGGTTGGTTACTCAAAACCTTTATATATTTTTTCTTACATGTCTTGTTGAACAGAAATATTTCAAAGAATATTGTTCTTCAAAAATAAATTGCTCCACTATTTTATTTCTGCTCTTTGCAAGTTTGGTTTGAGCGGTTTTGTGACTTATGCTA